>JBBPNZ010000034.1:0-55211 GCA_038091195.1 Phylloporus rhodoxanthus | reverse complement strand
AAGACTCGAGGGGATTATCAAGGAGCTCGAAGCGGGCTTTGAGTCCACCACCGGATTCTCGGAGCTCGAAACGTCATCGTAGCACCCTCACTCCATCACATTCTAGTTTGGTGCATTCCTGAATTTGTATTCTCTCATCTGGATGTACGATATCATTATTCATGATGAATTTACTCATTGCAATGCATGGCTGTCACTGACACGCATCATTTTTACCAGCGCAAAACCCTACATCGAACTTGGGTTTGATCCAATTCTACAGAACTGCCATACTGCCATAATGTACTAACCTGATGCGCAAGCATCGCGTCCAATGTCTGTGGTCAAGGCTTCAACTTCATGTATTCACCATTCGGCAACAGTCTGAACACGTTCAACGGGCGACAAGTGCGACTGGCACCTCATTCCGTCGGCCGAATTCGGTAATTAGCAACATTGTTCAATCTCTACAGTCAGCCCATGCTAGAGTCCTGTAGCCCGAACATCGGAACGCAAAATTAAAGGCCTCTGACGATCCGTGGAACCGAAAGGCTATGACCAGATGCACTTCTTGAGCACCTCTGCACGGGCAAGATACTCTTCCATATTTACTCGAATAGCAATCTTGGACTGCTCATCTTTCTCATCTATGAATGGTGAGTTAAAAACAGAGCAGGTCTAGGCATCATGAACGCACATTTATGTGCAAGCATGAAATAGTCCAGCGCACCGTTGTAGAGCTCGTAAACAGATCGATAGTTCTTTTTATCATCTTGTTGTATAGCCCGTTGAGTGACTTCAATCGCAGTCTAACGTAGATGGCGAGAAAAGGTCACCAGGACAATCGAGTGAACGATCAGAGCAATCAGTTCGGGTCACTTACATGCAGAAAAACCACCTCGGGAGGTCGAGGAGGTCCTTTATTGAGGTTGAGGTCCGCGGACCTTGATTCTTTGAGCGAGTCTAAATGCGTCTTGATGGTCTCCGCTCTCGAAAGATACCCTGCGACCTCGGAACGGATCAATGACCTTGATTGTTCGTCGAGTTCATCTGCACTGCGTCGTCATGAGCCTGATAAAAGGAAGGACAAGCAAAGGTGACAAACATCGTTGCGCGAACATGAAGTAGTCCATGGATTTCATGTACTGTTCGTATGCCTTTGCATAGTTCCGTGAAGCGTCTGCATTGATTGCCTGTTTCGCGCTCTTGAACGCTTCCTGCACAGACGTTACATATTCATCAGCTGTCCCAATTACTGGCACAGACGGACTGTTGCGGCACTGACATCAAGAATGACTGATTGCGCCGTCAAAGGATATGTCTGGTTCACCGCCATGCCCGGCTCAGGTTGCTTGCATGTGCCAACCGCAGCGCGCTGCCTAATCACTTCTGCTCTATTCAGGTATTCATCGGCTTTTGTTTTCAAGAGAAGCCTTGACTTTTCGTCGGTCTCGGCTAAAGACAGAGAGGAACCTCACGTCGTGTCAGCCAGCTGCAACAAATAACCTGTACACACATTGCTGGGCTGCCATGAGATAGTCAAGTGCGGCCATGTATTTGGCATATGCTTCGGCATAGTCATGGTTGTCTTCTGCATCAACAGCATAAGAGAGGAGCTCGAAGGCGGTCTGTAGCAGGTAGTACGACGACACCATTCAATGGAGCAGTCAGGAATTGAATGGTTCAAGCCGGTCACGATGAGTGTGTGCGCTCACATCGAGGAAAGTTGGCATACAAGCTTGGGGACGACTATAGTTGGTGACCTCGTTGAACTATAATGAGCAGTGAGCAGTGAGCACCCCCCGCCACCGCAAGACCGGCGCTTGACCAACGCCAACTTTTTTCTCGACTCTCAGTGAGTATGCAGATGGATTACAGAAAAGAACGCGTGGTATATTTGCGCCGTCACTTTGGGGCCCAACTGGCATCTTGGCGTAGGATTTGGAACAAATTTTTAAATACGCCAAAGGGTCTTACAATGTACATCAAGTGCGAGCAAGACACTATTAGATCTATGACTCGTCAACCAAAGTCGTTCTCAGCTTCTTGAAAAAGTGAGGATCAGCGTCGTCTGCGACCGTGGACAAGGTCAATCTATCCCATTCGTCCAACTCTTTCTTGATCTCGTCGAGCTTGACTTGCACAAGATACTGTGCATCGGAACCGAGAGGTAACCTGAGAGGAGGATTGGGTTCCTTTGAAACTTTGATCAGTGCACGGCCGACTGTGAACGACGTGGTCGTCAGTCACAAGTAGTGTGAGTTTTGGACGAAAAGAAACACACGCTTGATAGGGTCCGAAGTCGCTAGGTCATTCTTGAAAATCTCGCGTATTTTGTTCGCGGGGCTATCGGGAGTGTCATAGGTTGGAGGCAACGGGCGGTCGAGCATGTTGCCCTTGGCCCATTCCGTTCTCACACCACCAGGCTGGATGGTAATGACTTTGATGTTCCATTCAGGCAGGAGTTCCTTGTGAAGTCCTTCACTGAAACCTTCGAGCGCTGTAATCACGTTCAGACGAAAGCCTTCTTCATGAAATCGCGAAAAATTACCGAATTTGCTCGCAGAGTAATAGACAAGGGTGGGGTTCGCTCTGAATCCTCCGACAGAGGAGACGTTGAGAATGCGGCCTGCCGGCGTGCTGTGTTCGCGGAAGTACGTGACAGCCTTGCATCTTGATCAGTGACACCAATTCGTTGAACCGATGCAAGTACGCACCTCGCAACTGATACGAACGGCACCCCAAAAGTTCACTTCAAATTGGTTCCGCGCCTCTTCATCTGTGGTGCCCTCGACGACACTGTTGAGTCCGTATCCAGCGTTGTTGACGATGACGTCAATGCGGCCAAAGTGCTCATGGACCTTCTTAAAGAGCACTTTGACGCTATGGGCTGGGTTGCCGACGTCATGTTCGACGACGAGAAGTTTTTCGGAAGAGTAGGCTTCAGTGAGCACGGAGACACTGGAGGCTTTGCGTGTGATAGCGGCGACGCGGTCGCCATCTGCGATCGCCTCCCTAACGGTGGCCTGGCCGATGCCGGTAGAGGTACCAGTGACTAGTGCACACAGGTCAGAGCTGCCAAGTGGACCAAAGAAAACGAGACCCACTGAGCCAAACACGAGAATCTGACATTGTGATGAGGCTTGAGTATCGAGAATCTAATGGGTCGATGTTTCTCGACCTGCCTTTTATCTACTCCAAATGTTTCATAGTCATCCATTTGTACGTTCTGCTTACCTGTCGCCCCGGCCCGCACAAGCTAATCAGCGGCAGACTCGTCACCGAGCGGTAAACCTTCTATCTGCTCCAAATATTGCATAGTCATCCCATCGTACGTTCTGCTTACCTGTCGTCCCGGCACAAGCTAACCAGCGGTAGACGCAGAGGTGACAAACACATCGATCAGTGGGCCAGCTGAGTCCCACGGCCACTGAGATTCCGCCGGACGTACTTCTATCCCCTACGACCCCGCCTCCCCGATCCCGCTCTACCCCCAGGAACTCTCCTGCCCGTCTCCGCGATCGACCACCCCTCGGGATTCATCCACCTCTCGACAGCGACACAGCTCATGGGCACGCTCACCCACTTTTCCACATCCGACGTGCGGGTGTACGTCCTCCGCGTGCCGTACTTGCCGCTCGCGAGCTAGGGGTTGATCAAGTGGGACGACCTCGAGCAGGCGGTGTGCGGAGAGCGCCCCAGCGAGGGGACGCTTCCGCACCTCGGGCGGAGCGAGGTCGACGGGGTGTGGGTGTTGGAGCAGGGCGAGGGATGGGAGGGCGCAGTGGGCGCCGCTGGGTGGTTGGCGTATTGAGGTGGGACGGGGATCGAGGCTGGTGGGTGTGTTCTCTCTGTGGGCACGGTTCTGGGTGCTGATGGGCGCGATTAGTGTATTCTTGGAAGAAGTGGCATTGACAATGTCCGACTTTTTGGAAGGTGGATGATGGGATTAGAACGTTGGTGGCAGACCAGCGAGTCGTCTCAAACCAGACAAAGTACCCGGCCAAAACTGGCTATGTTGTTGTTGTCGCCGTCAGTTCACCTGGTTGCTAAATAAGCCCCCTACTGCAGCTCAGCCATCTCCGTTCGTTCTCCTTGTCTACCCAGACTGGATCTCAGGCTGGGAGCTCGGGAGATAGTCGTTTTGACTTTGTGAAGCCTAACACTTCCCCGCAGAAGTCAGGACCGTGCTCGGCCATTAGTATGAAATACAACACCTCGAAAGGAGCAGAGTTGAGTTGTAAGAGAGAGGGGACAGGGCGTGGACGTCGGCGACGGTAATCTTCAGTGGATGCGGAAACAGCAGCAATGGTGAAGATGGGACCGGGAAAAGATTTAGAGAGGCTGCGACTTGACATGCGTCTGGTACCTTGGCCAGGTTTCTTGGACCGCGACTGTATCTCACCCATACATCTCAAAGGCGCCCTACGTGGACCCATGGGCTGGTGGTACGATACCAGGACAAGAACGTATGCGTACGAGCAGCAGGTATGTGTTCTGAGAAAAAATACGCGAGCGCAGCTCACCGAGATGCCTGTATACGAAAATACGGAATTCTGCCTAGTCGTCATTTACACGTCCTCTGCTAGCTCACCATTCTTTGGTAACCTCCGAGGTTTCGAACCCCTCGTGGTGAATTATTGTCGGTTGCAGCATTGCGAATTTTATCGGTAGAGTGCACGCCGTCATCTCATCCGACGTGGTTCAACTAACAGCCGGCAAGCCCATCATAACGCATGATGCGCGCGACTTTGAAAGACGTCTCAATGCTCTCTATGAACGGGAAGATAGCCATCTCCCTCCTGACATGTACTCCTCCGGACCAACCGCCCCTCTTTGTTACTGAGAGTACTTTGGTGTAAGACACCTATTACCTGATATTAGATAGTCGTTTGTATGCAGTTTCTGCGCTCTGATCACAACGAAGGCTTTTCCTCTATCTGACTCTGAGAAAGCAAAAACGTGATATAGAAGAGAACGAGTAGCCAATCCTGGTTGCTATGTGATCAGAGACTGAAGATCTGAATGGACGGACGGACGCACAATAATCTCGTTTGCCCACTCAAAGCACAAAACAGAAAGTAAGCTCGAAGACATAAAGTTTTGGCCCCGAGATGTATATAAAGAATACGAGGCTGGTCCATTGAAATATCCCCCTCCTTCATCGTCACTGCACGGGTATAATCCAGACGACTGCTTTCGTCGCTCATCAGCTTGTAAAACACAGATATCACCTTGTTCGTCTGAGAATCATCCACTGCCCACATCGTCCCGATGACGGAACTTGCATCGCATCAGCCAGATTCGACGCCAAGGAACTCCCCGACGCCTTACCCGTCTCCGCGGTCGATCAGTCCTCGGGGTCCATCTATCTCTCGACAGCGGCACGCTCACCCACTTTTCACAGCGGGTGTACGTCCTCCGCGTGCCATACTTGCCGCTCGCGAGCCAGGGGCTGATCAAGTGGGACGACCCCGAGCGGGCGGTGTAGGGAGCGCCACAGCGAGGGAACGTTTCCGCACTTGTACAACGGACCACAGCTCGGGCGGGGCGAGGTCGACGGGGTGTGGGTGTTGGAGGGGGGCGAGGGGTGGGTAGTGGGTGTATTGAGATGAGATGGGGTGGGTTCTCTCTGGGCGCGGTCAGTGTATTCATGGAATGGGCTTTGGACGCGAGCGTTGATAATGTCCAACTTGGCATCATAGAGTTCATTAGTCTCAGTTGTTTGTACCGAGAGGAGGATGAAGTACAAGATCTGTCAGAGAATTCGAGCGAGTGAGGTGTCCAGGTGGGCTGAGAGCGCTTCCAAGAACAATATTTCCCCCCAAGAGGAGAGATGAAGTGCAAGGTTATTCAGTGACATTGAATGACGACGGCATCCAGGTGGTCGATGTGAATACTTCCCATTCGAGAACAATGACCTCGTCGAGGTCATTAATACCCCTGAGCTGCCCATACCGAGAGGAGAGATTATTCGCAAGATCGCCGAAAAACATCGAGTATTCAAACAGTCCAGGTGGGCGAAGTGAGAGTGCTTCCCGCTCCACAACAATGGCTTCGTCCAGGTTAGCAATTTCCCCCAGCTGGCTGTACCGATGGCAGAGATGGAGCGCAAGATTGTCCAAAGACGCCGGGCGATCAGGGTGTCCAGGAGGAAAAAGTAAGAGTGCTTCCCGGTCGAGAACAATGGCCTCGTCGAGGTCATCAATCCCCCCCAGGTGATGGTATCGATAGGAAAGATGAAGTGCGAGCTTGTTCAGAGACATTGGGCGATTTGTCCAGGTGGCCGAAGTAAGTACATCCCGGTAGAGAATAATGGCCTCGTTGAGGTCATCAATCCCCCCCAGTTGATTGTACCGAGAGGAAAGATGATGTGCAAGATTGCGCAAAGACATCGAATAATCGGGATGTCCAGGTGGGCGAAGGGAGTGTGCTTCCCGCTGGAGAACAACAGCCTCGTTGAGGTCATCAATTGCCCCCAGTTTCTTGTACCGATGGGAGAGATCAAATGCAAGATTGCACAAAGACATTGCGTAATCAGGATGTCCGGGAGGGAAAAGTGAGAGTGCTTCCCGGTGGAGAATAATAGCGTGTTCGAGGTCATTAATCCCCCCAAATTCGTCATACCGGCAGCCGAGACCAACCGCAAGATTGTTCAAAGACATTGAACGATCAGGGTGACTGGGTGGGCGAAGTGAGAGTGCTTCCCCTGTGAGAACAATGCCCTCGTTGAGGTCATCAATCCTTCCAAGTTGGTGGTACCAGGTGGACAGACAAAGCGCAAGATTGTTCAAAGACCATGAACGATGATGGTTCCCAGGTGGGCAGAGTGAGAGTGCTTCACGGGTAAGAATAATGGCCTCCTCGAGGTCATGAAATTCCGCTAGCTCGTTGTGCCGAGAGCAGAGACAAAGTGCAAGATTGTTCAAAGACATTGAACGATGATGGTGTCCAGGCGGGCAGAGTGAGAGCGCTTCCCGGCCGAGATTAGCGGCCTCGTTGAGGTTATCAATGCCCCCCAGCCGCTTGTACCGAGAGCGGACATGATTTACAAAATTGTTTAAGGACATTGAGCGATCAGGATGTCCAGGTGGGCAAAGGAAGAGTGCTTCGCGGCTGAGAAGATTGGCCTCCTCAAGGTCATCAAAACTCCCCAACAGGTTGTACCGGCAGCAGAGACTAACTGCAAGATTGTTCAAACATGTTGAACGATGATGATGTCCAGGTGGGCAGAGTGAGAGTGCTTCCCGGCCGAGAACAGTGGCCTCGTTAAGGTCATCAATGCCCCCCAGCTGCTTGTACCGAGAGAGGACATGATTTGCAAGATTGCTCAACGATATTGAGTAATCAGGGTGTCCAGGTGGGTAAAGTAGTAAGAGTACTTTCCGGTCGAGAACGATGGCCTCATTGAGGTTGTCAATCTCACCGACCTGCTTGTACCGTGTATGGAGATCCTCTGCACGCTGAATCAAACTGGAAATTCGTGCTGTGTCACCATTCGGAGGGCAATATCTAAGCAACGGCGTTTGCGTGATCATCGATGTGAGTCTTACTTTGACCAATGGGAATCCGGGCCTTTAACCGCATCTGTTTAACTGGAAGTGGTCATGTCTCTTTCCATGCGAAAAGATAGGAACAAATACCTTTTGAACACAACCAACGGAACATGATTCAAGAGGGTGGTCCCTTGAGAGGACGATGTGGTGCTACGCAATACGATGGAAGTGGAGTTAAAGGAAAAGATAGCGCGGTGCTGTGCGAACGGCGTGGTGTGCTCGATCGAGCGCCAACTGAACACTGGATGTAGCTTTTACATTGCAGTGCGATGCGAACCAGAGAGTTACTTACTATCATCATGGTCAGTCGTTCTCAATAAGTCGTCCCAGACATAGTCCCAAAGTCCGATCTATTATGTCTACGTACACGATCCCAACAAACGTCTCCCATACGACCCCGCCTCCCTGATCCCGGCGTCCCGCTCAACCCCAAGGAGCTCCCCGACGCCGTCCCCTCCTACAGTAACCCAGCTCCTGGGCACACTCACCCACTTTTCACGATGGACACGTCATCCGCGCGCCGTACTTGCTGCTGTGCCAGTGGGATCCAGTGGCTCCTTGTAGGTAGCGTCTGTATGTCGTAGGTACTAGCGTCCATCCACCACTACCGCACAGCAGGTGTCGGTCTTGTCCATGTCCTTAGGCTCACACCTCTCCACCGCTCGCGAGCCAGGGGTTGATCAAGTGGGACGACCCCGAGCGGGAGGTGTGCGGCGAGCGTCGTGAGCGAACGTCCCCGAGGGCTGTGGCTCGGATGGGGCGAGGTCGACGGGGTGTGGGTGTTGGAGCGGGGCGAGGGGTAGGAGGGGGTCGGCGCCGCGGGTGCGTTCTGGGGTGCTAATGGGCGCGATCAGTGTACGAGACTGATCTCGGGCGTTGACAATGTCCAACATGGCCTCATTGAGACCATTAGTTCCCCCCAGCTGTTTGTACCGAGAAGAGAGATTAAGTACAAGAATTGTCAAGAATTCGAGCGAGTAAGGTGTCCAGGTGGGCAAGGTGAGGATGCTCCCCAACCAAGAACAATGTCCTCATCCAGGTCATCGGATTCGATTGCACCAAGAGGAGAGATGAAGCGCAATAACGTTGAATGATGACGGCGTTCAGGTGGTCGATGTGAATACTTCCCAGTCAAGAACAATGACCTCGTCGAGGTCATCGATCCCCCGAGAGGAGAGGTTACTCGCAAGATTGCCGGAAAACATCGAGTAATCAAGCTGTCCCGGTGGGCGAAGTGAGAGTGCTTCCCGCTCGACAACAATGGCTTCGTCGAGGTCAGCAATTTTCCCCAGCTGACTGTACCGATGGCAGAGATGGAGCGCAAGATTGTCCAAAGACGCCGGGCGATCAGGGTGTCCAGGAGGAAAAAGTAAGAGTGCTTCCCGGTCGAAAACAATGACCTCGTTGAGGTCATCAATCCCCCCCAGGTGATGGTATCGATAGGAAAGATGAAGTGCAAGATTGTTCAGAGACATTGGGCGATTTGTCCAGGTGGCCGAAGCGAGTACATCCCGGTAGAGAACAATGACCTCGTTGAGGTCATCAATCCCCCCAAGCTGATTGTACCGAGAGGAGAGATGATGTGCAAGATTGCACAAAGACATCAAATAATCAGGATGTCCAAGTGGGCGAAGCAAGTGTGCTCCCCGCTGGAGAACAACAGCCTCGTTGAGGTCATCAATTGCCCCCAGTTGCTTGTGCCGATGGGAGAGATCAATTGCAAGATTGCACAAAGACATTGCATAATCAGGATGTCCGGGAGGGAAAAGTGAGAGTGCTTCCCGGTGGAGAATAATAGCCTGCTCGAGGTCATCAATCCCCCCAAACTCGTCGTACCGGCAGGCGAGACCAACTGCAAGATTGTTCAAGGACATTGAGCGATCAGGGTGACCAGGTGGGCGAAGTAAGAGTGCTTCCCGGTCAAGAACAATGGCGTCGTTCAGGTCATCGATCCCCCCACGCTGGTCGTACCGGTCGGAGAGACAAAGTGCAAGATTGTTCAAAGTCCATGAATGATGATGGTTCCCAGGTGGGCAAAGTGAGAATGCTTCACGGCTAAGAATAATGGCCTCCTCGAGGTCATGAAATTCCCCTAGCTCGTTGTATCGAGAGGAGATACAAAGTAGAAGATTGTTCAAAGACGTTGAACAATGATGGTGTCCAGGTGGGCAGAGTGAGAGCGCTTCCCGGGCAATAAGAATAGCCTCGTTGAGGTTATCAATGCCCCCAAACCGTTTGTACCGACAGCGGATATGACTTGCAAGATTGCTCAAGGACACTGAGCGATCAGGGTGTCCAGGTGGGCAAAGTAAGAGTGCTTCCCAGTCGAGAACAATGGCCTCCTCGAGGTCATTAAAACTCCCCAATAGGTTGTACCTGCAGCAGAGACTAACTGCAAGATTGTTCAAACATATTGGACGATGATGATGTCCAGGTGGGCAGAGTGAGAGTGCTTCCCGGCAGAAAACAGTGGCCTCGTTAAGGTCATCAATCCCCCCCAGCTGCTTGTACCGAGAGAGGACATGATTTGCAAGATTGCTCAAGGACATTGAGCGATCAGGGTGTCCAGGTGGGCAAAGTAAGAGTGCTTTCCGGTCGAGAACGATGGCCTCATTGAGGTTGTCAATCTCACCGACCTGCTTGTACCGTGTATGGAGATCCTCTGCACGCTGAATCAAACTGGACATTCGCACTTTGTCGCCATTCGAAGGGCGAATGTCTAAGCAAGGACGTTTGCATGATCGATGTGAGTCTTACTTTGACTGGGAACGGCCTTTAACCGCATCTTTTTAACTGGAAGTGGTCACGTCTCTTTCCATGCGAAAAGATCGAAACAAATACCTTTTGAACACAGTCGACGGAACATGATTCAAGAGTTGAGGAGACGCTGGAGTGCTGCGCAATACGACGAGAGTGGAATTGAAGGCAAGGGTGTGCGAATATTGTGTGATGTTCGAGCGTCAAGTTTGCTGTCACGAACTGAATTGGCCCCAACGTTCTTCCGTTGAACATATCTACGTGACATACATCTAATCCCGGTGGAGAGGCCTACACCTAAGACACGCCCTGGATAGCGAACAGGGAACCCCGGATGGTCGGGATGGAAGGCTCTCTACACACGTGACTACACTAGACTACCGCCACTTGACTGACCCCTGCCACCCCAAGCCCAGCCCCTGGCCCACTCTCCACTGCCACACCGGCGCCGAGCTCGCCGACGCCTTGCCCGTCTCCGTGCGTCCCCGGGGTCCAATTCGGACACCTACGTCACGCTGGCATAATGGGAAGAGGGCGGCTTCGTTTAAACAACAGTCTACTAATCAGATTCCTGCCTCTCAAGTTTCCAGCCATGAATCACAATCACCCTTGACTTTCCTCCCCATAGGCATTGCTTTTGTGTTTTGGCGTGAACGACCATGTCTCTGGCGCGAGACCAAGGAACATCTCTGAAATCTTGACCCAATCTTGGCTGTTTGGACTCGCAAGGAGCGTTTCTGCGGAAACATGGTCAGCCTAGGGTAGCCTCATTTACTGCTGCCACAACTAGAACATACCGAGTTCGTCACGGCCTTGAAAGGCTGGCGCACGCTCGTTGATGCGCCCGGGCAGCCGCTCAAGTAGGCCGATCGGTATGTAGCGGTACTGGAAAGACAGTGCTTCACAGAGGTATCGTCGCGTCTTGTTCACCCCCACCGTGTCCGTGCCGAAATGACTCAGACCATATTCTGCGTACTACAACCAGGTCAGTTAGGGTAAGGAAAGGCGCGACAGGCAAGCATACCTTGCGAATGAGCTCAAGGCGTTCCCGCGAGTTAATGTCCCATTCCCGTCGCTCTTTAACTTCGGAAAATATCCATGGTTTGATAAGCGCGCCCCGTCCAATCATGACCCCATCTACGCCTGTGCTATTGACCCTTTCCCAATAGTCTTGAGAGGAGAAACAATCGCCCCCGCCAAAAATGGGGACGGGGGTTACTGAAAGATAGAGTCAATGGATCAGTCACCATGAAGTGCTAGGAGGAAGGGAGACATGCATCCTTCATCTGCTTCGCATGCTCGAACGGCCTCTACGCATTCCTTGATGTAGTCCCAGTCTGCCAGCCTACTATAGCGTTGTTGACGAGTGCGTCCGTGCAGCTGCGCGTTCATACTTGCTCAATTTGGAAAGAAGGGAACGAGTCATGTTTGCACTTGCCGTGATGCAGCCAACACCCCGCTCGGAGCTCAACCGAGGCATGAGTTTGTGTGCATTGTTGCGTCCTTCTTTGACACCTGTTCTTAGCTTGACCGTTACTGGTATCTCGCCAAGTGCCTTGTTCATTCCGACAATGATCCTCCCTAGCTTCGCGGGCGTGTCCAGCACTGTGAGCGCAGATGTAGTTTGTCAGAAGTGGTTGTAGGGGGGAAGTGGTAGAACCCACAAGCAGAGCCGCTGCCAGTTTTGAATACCAGGTCGATTGGACAACCACAATTGATATCTACAAAGTCGATACTATTCGCAAATTCTCTTCCGAGAACCTCCGCGGTCGGTACCAGTGTGGAGGGCTTGTTACCAGCAAGTTGCACGCCAAACATGGTCTCCGAGGGATGCCGACGGACTAGGGACCATTCCTCGCGAGAAGAGGATAGAAAAGAGGTGGCGAGCCCCACTGTAACTGATTGAGAAACGGGGTGAGAGGAGGGGTGTGAAATCCTTACTCTCCCCGCACGTTATATCGGCGCCGAGGTCAACGCATAGCCGCCGGAATGGCTGAGAGAGTTTTCAATAGGTAGGTAGAAGAGAAAGATTCCACTCACCAAGTTTCCAACGGTTGTAAGAGGTGAGAGATCTTAATAAAGCTGAGAAGGTGTCATGTTGGGAAGCACTACGAGAACATCTCACATGTTTTTCCAGTCCAATGCAGCCTCTTTTTCTCAGAGAAGCGCATCGGCACGTCATGGATGTCGTTCTGGTCTGCGGTACAGCCAGTTCGCTTCATTACAATCTCGTCGGTCTTCTGACAGACAGGAGTTGGTATATCTCCCCCTGGGTCGTCTGGTTGTTTTCCAGCTTCAATTTCACGGAGGTACGCGTCTGAGATAGGTCTCGGGTACTGTTTCGCAGCTCGCCAAAATCAAGAAGTAATAACCGAGGAAAGACGCACCCTGTTTTGGCGAAGTAATTTTAGAGTTTCTGCACTCACCTGGTTGAGCTCTGCATTGGTGAGAGCGATTTTGGACTTTTTCTCTTCATCGATGATCAGAGTGATAGCACCACTCTCGTCCAGACGTGCATGGGCACCAAGAAATCGACATTTGAGCCCAAGACGGCATTCTCCCGCCTCCTCGAAGGCTGGACAAGTAGTGCTAAAATCGAGAGATGACTGGACGACGGCTTCGTCAGCAGGGTCCGTCACAACAAAGGGCGGGGTGTCTATGATGGAACCTGCTAATGGGAGCTTGATGTCTTTTGGTTTGGCAGTGAGGTATGCAGGGATGTCATGGGTGAATCGGCACCTGGGTGTATGTCAATGACGCATATGAACTGCAGACTGGGCGCAAACTGACTCGGCACCGTGCTCGCACATCGTCCCGTTGGCTACCCGCCAGCAGAGCTCGAGTTCGTCTCGTACTTTTGCGAAACGTCTGCCCTTGTTGGCGCCTCTGTGGGCTTTCTTCTCCTGCTTGGTTAGCTTCTTGCGGCCCCCTGGATTTGAATCGCACTCTGCGATGAGTCCCTGAGCATGGGAAGTAGATCCTTCTGCAGCGTCGTCGTCGGCTACTGGTCGAGAGACATTGCCGAGTAAAAATCTGCAGACAGTTCAGACAAGATCGCCAAGGACGCAACGGCGCTACAGACTGGGTTTTGACTGGGGCAGTCCCTGGGCTCGTCATCGTTGCTTGATCTGTTGTCAGCGTGGCTGCGCAGATCAGTCGACGTCGCGATGGACAAGTTCGCAGCACTTGAACCCACAAAGTTATACGTGAATTCTTCTCAACAACTCCCTACAACGAACAATGCAAAGCGGTCGTCTACTGGATACTTTAACACGCGACCGCTCCTGCCAACGCCAGCACAGGTCCTCGCAGCACCTTTGCAGTCCATCGGAAGGCTGCCAACCAGCTTGCATTTGCTGGTGTTGGCCCATCTCCCGATCCCAGACATTGCAAAATATGCCAGAGCGAGCAGGGCAACAAGCAGGGCCGCCAGAGACGAAATTGTTTGGGAACGCCGCTGGCTCGACCTCGCTGTGCACAGGCTCGGCCTCGCCACCATCCTTGATGAGCTCGAAGCCAGGGCAAAGGCAGAAAAGGACAAGCAAGACGCCACCCGTGGCCCAGCAACTCTCGCTGTTTCTTCCCTCGACGACGACGAATTTGGTGACTTTGCGTCTGCCCCTCCACGCACGCTTCTGGACCTCTCCAGTCCAACTCCGTTGAGCAGCGCCGAAGCGTATGTACCTGGGAAGCCGACCCCGACTTTCCGTGCAAAGTATATACGCGCACATACGCTACTACTCCCGCTTTTACCTGCTACGAATGCCGCTCCTCATGCTATCCTCGCATCTATCACTTCGTGTTTGTCGTCGCGTTCGGATGCCCCTGCTGCTACCCCCTCTACACAAGCTCGGATGCTGCACCTTCTTGCACGGTTTTTATCTCCTGCCATCAAGCCTGTATCCACATGGGATCTCCGTCTCGCGTCTCTTAGAGCTTCCTTGGACAGATTCGATGCTAGTTTGCTGACAGCGTTTGATGCTGCAGATACGGAGGGCGACGAGGCACGTATGAAAGAGGCAGCATCCGCCAGTTGGGAAGTGTCGGTCTGTATGAACGGGATTGGCCGACGGGTCAGCAAGTTCGGCGGGACTGAAGGAGATTGGGAAATGGGTAGGCTCTGGGCGGAGAAGAGAGAAGTCTTTTACGAGCAGGGAAAGTGGGACCCGTCTGCCAACTTTACGTGCGTAGGTCTCACTCCCTTCAGATCTTCTCGTTGACTGCTGTTCAGGAAGGACGCTCGTCTCGATTTCACTGCCATGGACGAATTCATGTGCCGTGTGCTTGCTGCTGTTGAGGAAGATGGTGCGAGAGCTTTCAGAGTATTTCCACCCGAGTCAGGTGTATTGGTAGCGTTCGCAGAGAGAGTTGCCAATGATGTGGTAAGTCTCCTGTGCACGTCTCGGTAGCGTGTCTTCATGATTTAAATCCGCTGACATTTTCACCATCTTTGCGTTCGACAATTGCATTCTCTATGAATGCTTGCTCGCGTTTCAACCATTCTCTTCCCGTCATCTCCCCTGCCTTTCTTTTTACCTGGTTTGAAAGTTAGCAGAATACATTTCCTCCTTGCTTGCGCGTGCACGCACCATCACTATACCCCTTTTCCTATCAGCAACGGCCGCATGCTTTAGGGAGGCGTTCAGAGTCGTCGACAGTATCCTCACAATCTCAGGATGCTCCCGCAATGAAGGAGACGAGGATCCGGTCGCAGTGAAGGTAGAACAAGCCGAAGATGTCATGTGCGTATCCAGCCACCCTTACCAATGATACGCTCTGTTCTCATACGGCATACAGCTACAAAATGTTTGAACCAAATATGGATGACTATCTCGATGACGAGATGGATGAGCTCAAACGCAGCTTTGACGTGATTTGCAAAGAATGGGAACGTTCCGTCTCCTTCTCTACATCATCGGTGGTATGCAATCATCCTCGTGCTTGTGTCATTCATCGCTCCTGACCCTCTGCGTTCCGCGTCGCGCGATAGGGACTCAACGGTCAAGCCCGATTACAATCTGAAGCGCAGGCATCCCAGACGCGCTTCCTCAATGCACAGAATCCTGCACTGATGAAGCGCAACGTGCTAGCATCCTTTACGGACGTGCTTTTGTTACCAGTGACCATCGTCCCGCGTGCTGTTGGCGCTGGAGTGGGTGCGGTAGGTGCCATCGGCACGGGTGTTGGTGCTGCGATCGGAACTGGCGTCGGCGTGGTGGGAACAGGCGTCGTACAAGGGATCTCCATGCTAAATCCGCAACGGTGGGTGGGTGGTGGGGTTGGCACTGGTGTTTCGGGCGGGGATGTGAACGAGGGGCCAGGCAATGGATATGAGAGTTTTGGCAAAGATGGGGCGTTGTTTGAAGTTGGCGAGGATGATGAACTGGAGGAAGTGGAGGAACAAGAAGTCAGGAGGGAGAATGAGCCAAACGGTGTTGGGATTGGCCTTGACGTGCAAGACGAAGCCGGATGGGGCGAGGTTGCAGGGAGTCGGCCAAGCGAGACCAAAGTTGCCAGCACGGGTGCATTCGACACAGCGGCCAGCTCAACGCCAGAAGCTACGAACATAAAGACTATGACGACATCGACACCAGCAAGTGCTTCAACGTCCATGAAAGACTTGCCGGATTCTACAATGACATCACGCACGACCTTGCAGAATCTTGACTTACTCTTATCCTTTGACGTCTCGCTGCAACTCATACACGCTACCCGGGATGCGATCAAGCGCCTTGATACATTCGCTGCGTATCCCGGCATAACTGGCACGCGTGTGCGTGAGACGCTTGAAGATGCATTTTGTGAGATGTTGGGGACACTGGGTGCGAGGCACATTGCGTGGGGATTTGGAATGTAAGCCTAGGATTCCACATTCATTCTCATCGTCATTATATCAACTAAATACCCTTTGTCGTGACGCTGACTCCAGAGCAACCGAGCGCATGTCGTCTTACAAACCCGCTGAGCATGAAGGAACGACGAGCGTCGCCCCGCTTTTGCAGTTCTTTGAACTCGTCCACATTGGAGATACAATCCAGAGCATGATGCAGGTTTTCTTCGATAAGGAAATGGTGCGTGATTGTGCTTTTAATTGACCCTCGTCTTTGTTACCTTCTCATTACAAATATTTGTGTCATACCGTCTCGGACAGGCTCCGCATATAGATAAGACCGACTTTTTGAATGCCGTCGTGAGGGAGAAGAAGCGGCTCGAGAATACATTGGATGACTGTGTCGCCTCGGGGTTGAACGCGGGAACACAGGTGCTCATGAACCAGGTTCGTTCGCGAGATGCTTCTAGCAGAACGCTGGGATATGATTTCATGATTGACCAACTGGCAGGTTGATCATATCATTCAATCATTGACTCAACCCAGGGTATATTACCCACCTGAGGATGCCCCGCTCGATCTCGGCCCGACAGAAGCCTGTCGCGAAGCGATCCGGTGCCTCGAGATGCACTGTAAACTTCTCAAGGGCAGCACAAGCCGGGAGGTCCTCGAGGTGTTTTATCAGGAAGTTGGGATACGACTGTTGGCGTACGTATCCTGTTCCCTTTTTCACTGCTTGCATGTGCATCTGTTGACACTGGATGTTGTCTTCGATGCCGTGTAGGATACTTCAAAAACATATCAAACGCCAGATTATCTCCCTCAATGGGGGTTTTCAGGTGATTGCAGACCTGAACGCATACCATGCATTCATTGCGTCGCTCAAGGTAAAGTTCTTATTTTGATGAACTTCTTTTTTTCCTGATCAGTTTCATTGTTCAAGGTGCCCAATATTACTGCCGATTTTGATCATCTCAAAATGCTTGGGCACGTTTTTGTCGTGGAAGACGCAAAAGATCTTGCACAGATTGTGCGTGACGTGACGCGGTACGGTGGTGCTTATCGTCCCGAGGTACGCCTCTCCATTCGGGTTTGCATGTGTCGGCAGTGCTGATATCCTTTTCTCTCTGTTCTCTCCCTTGATGTGTCATGCTGCGTCATACACTATTGATGTTGCTTGTCCCAGGACGTCTACGAGTTCATCCAGCGCCGGTCCGACTGGAAAAAGATTGAAAAGACGGTTGACAAGACGATGTATAATCTGAGTTTTAAAGAGGACTGTACCATTTGTTGAATTCAGGGGTGTAAGTTTGTCTTGCTTTTCTACCTAGAACACGTTATCTAGATGGATATGATGAATAATTGGTCTTGGTATGAAGTCTTGTCAGCTTCAGCCCGTATGTTTTGGCGCAAGAAAGTTGGCCGAGTCGTGTCACTTCAAGCCAAGGTATTTGCCTGCAATATTGCACTGCCCTGACTCGCTTTGTAGATTCTGAAGAATCCACCGTGCAGCTGAAAAATGGGTGAAGGAGATCTGATGCGCAACAATACCAGCAAGTTGTACCCGATCTTATAAGGAGGAACTGGGATAAATCGTAGAGTTGACAGTGTGAAGTAACTGTGTCTGGCATACTAGTCATGTATATCGATTCTGGTAATGATCGCATCGCGAGAAGCTCAACCTTCTGCGAACTTTGGCGTTGCGATGAGAACGTCGAAGAAACCCACTACTAGTATGGCAGAACAGCCAAGTCACAGTCCCTCCATGGCCACATTCAATGAAGTTGCGCCATTGAAGTATATATACATGGCTACCTAATCCTTCTTTCTTCCTGCCGTCACTCACCGTTTGCGCTATGAGTTTGTTTAATCCTCGCATCCTCGACGCAAGCATTCGCGATGTTGTTGTCAACTTGAATGACTCTCAAAAAGCCGACGTGCTCTTGCACGCGCTACAACATTTGCCCATCCAAGGGTACGTTCATCGAAAGCCGTCTTCCTCCGGGTTCCCTCATACACGTTGATAAAGATGTCGCACCATCATGGAAAATGCTGTTCAGTCACTCTTGCAAGTCCCCAACTTGTCCCCTGATAATGTTGCAAGTGCTCTTTCGCTGCGCGCCAAAACGAGGCTTGCTGCAGATTACCGTACCTCCGCTCAGCAAGGTAGTTTCTTCTTCTTGTTTAGTGTGTCTTCTAAACACCTTTCCAGATCTCCATTCCGTGTTGACGGTAGACCCTGGAAATCAGGACATAAAGACGATCATTCAATCCCAACATCTCTGTCCTGAGACGGTGCGCATCTTAGTTCACGGGAAGGACATTATTCATCCGTATTACAGCTTCTCAGAGAGCCCGGTTACCCCCCTCGCTTCTCGGCGGAAGTATGGCGGGAGATTGCTCTCTTCCTACCTAGACGTGACCTCAAGTCGCTACTCCTCGTCCCAAATGCACTTTCGCGCATTGCCAGCCAACTGCTGTTTCGCGACATTGACCTTCATCTTACCGCTAATATGCAGCCTGGGGATAGATACAACGCACAGGCAGAACGAAAGAGTGATCTATGGCATTACCAGCGAAGCGCGGATATCCTTACAAAGATATTGGTCGACCCATGTTTCGCTGGCCAGGTCAGGAGTCTGAGTATCTTTGCAGCCTCGTACAATAACAAGCAGTCATTGACGTTTCAAATCGGTATGCCTATCCATCTACTACACGCTTCATGTGATTAAGCGTTATCTCAGGCATACTCACAAATGCACTCCCCAAGTTGTTAAACCTCCGCAAGGTACATTTCTCTGGCAATACCGAGTTGATCACACGCACGTTGCGGCCAGTCCACTCGTATAATCCACGTTTGCAATGCCTATCCCTCGTGTATGATTCACTTTTGATTTTGTTGTTTCGCTGACTGAACCACATGGTCAGAGTGGTTGGCAATTACCTTGACATTGAGATGATACCAGTGTTTAAACACCTTACACATTTTTCAATCAACTCGGATGATGACACTAGCGACCATTCACCCTTTCATGCGTTTCTGACCCATAGCCGCGACACTCTTCGTTCCTTGTCTATCAAGAATCCGCTCTGGCACTTTCCCGCAGAAGCCATCTCTTTGCAACACTTGACCCAGCTTGAGCTTCAGAGATGCTTTTCACCAGATAGTACCGAAGTTTTATCTGAAGTTCTTACCAATGGCCACCAGCTTGAATCTTTGATGCTCTCAGGAATCCTTGAATGCATGCCTTCGGCACTGTTCCGACAACACCGCACCGCTCTCCCGTTCCTACGGCATTTCGCGCTCAGGCTCACCGCTATTCGTCGGCACCTTACAGATCTCGAGCTCTGTCCTACCCTGTCCGACTTTCTCCGCGGGCGAACTCGGCTACAAATGTATGACCTACTTGTTCCACTCTCGGATGCTCGTGAGATTGGGTTCGACGCCTCGACGTGGGGCGTGCTTCCGACATTGACCAACTTGACTAGTTTGAGGATCACATATCCACAGGATTTGTCTCCAGCGCTGGCGGGGTGGTTGGTCCCACAGACAGTACGCGCGCTGACGCTTGATATGTCGCAGGTATGGCGCGCAGACCCGACAGTGTTCATGAACGTGCGTCCCTTTCCGACCGTCCTGTACTGGTCTGATTCGCCCTCGTGCGGTAGGAACTCCGCATGGGTATGCCACTGCAGTTGCGGTACATCGGGATCACGAACCATTCGAACTGGCCTGTGAGCTTTGTTGAACACGGACTCCCAAATGTTCGCGTTGTGCAGATTGATGAGTGCGTTTGGACGGTGACCAGATCTGGTGAAGACGGGTCGTTGAAGTTGGAGGAATGGCCGTATCGAAGGGTAAAATATTGCGCTGCAGAGTGGCTCGAGTGGCTCGAGTGCTCAGAAGCGATTTGGTGGGGGGTGGATGGGCGAAATCTTGGTCCTATGGACATTTTCGACGTGAATTGCAGCTTCATTGAATACCTTGCTTAATCCAGTGACTTATTATTATGTAACTGATCTACGAGTTCTAATGATTGTTGCCATTCCAAACAAGTAATTCTTGAATGACGAATAAAAACATCGGCACAACGTCCATTGTCCAAAGCAAGCAGTTCACAATATATACTCATGCTACATATCACTCACTGAGCCGGATACCAACCTCCATCTGTCTCCCAGGTGCTTCCTGCTGGCACCTCCCAGTCCCCATGACATCCCCACTTCCAGTCAACCTCTTGAATTGTTGTCTTTTGCGCATCAATGAACGTTGCGAGTGGGCAGATCCCGGAAGACGAGGGTGGGCAACCTTGGATCCCAGTGAGCGGGACAGGTCCATCATTGACCACTATACGAATATGCGACGCCTGCGTATCGTCATTGTCCGATTGTCCAGAAGAGTCGGAACACGAGAGAACTGGAAGCGAGCGGAACCTTGTATATCAGCACCGGCAAATACTAAGAAGCGAATAGACTGACGTTGGAACTGCACGTTGGAAGCAAATGGCGCAATATCTGCTGATCTAAAAGAGCGGTTCGTTGGGATGTGGTCGGATGGAAGGGGACCTGACATAGCGAGCGTCGTCAAGTTCAAAGCCGTAAGGACTGTTTGCGATCGCGTTTAGAATCATCAACCTTCATAGGAAAATGACACTTACTGTTGAGGACGACGACCTCGTGCGTCGCATCCACATACAGGACATCATCGAGTGGCCAAATAAGATTATCAGCATGCAACGTCGCATTAGTACTGGAGTTGTGGACTTCGATTGGCGTGTGTGTGAGTCGCGAGACAAGTTCTTGAATGTACCCCAACCCTTGCACACGTGCTAGGGGTGAACCAAATGCGGAATCATACCAGAAAATCAAGTCAAGACTAAACAAAATGAGCCATGAGAGCACGACTGTCAGGGAAGAACAAGCACTGACACATAACTGAACCCTTCCCATTCATCCTCTGTGAACAGCTCGCAGAACTTAGAATAACCAAGTGCGACAGTCTTCAGTGCACTCATCAGCTGCCGCTATACATACTAAATGAAAAAGGATCAGAATACGTTACCTCATATGCACACATATACTGCATTGTATACACATCCTCAATCGCCAAGTTGAATCCCTGGCCTCCATCGGTGGGCTTGAAGTCGGCCTGCAGTCGTTTCTGCGCTCCCTTTAGATAAATAGCGGTCCATTCCTTGACATATGTAGAAGACCGGAGGGATTTGTCTGGGATGTTGGCGTTGGGGCAGGTATCATATGGAGCGAGAGTGTTATTGAACTGATAAAAATGATGTTTGAGACACATGCAACGAAATCAGGGTGGGAAACCTACACCAGATGCCTCTATGGTTATCACTTGCTCGTATTTTCCGTCAAGAGGCCAGCCAAAGAAGCCCAGGGCAAAATTGACTGCAGAAGCATGCATACGATCTCTGTTGCGCAAATGTCCAGTAAGCAATTTCGTTCAAAGGGGGAACGGGTATAAAGGAACGAAAACGATAAATCGCATCCATCAACCAAGATGAGAAGATACGACTCACTGAGACTCAGTCCTGAAGACGGGTAACTTGTCCTTTTCCGTAAAGTCCTGTTACTGCACTCAGCATATCAATCATTTCCGTCCACAAGAGAGCAACGAACCTCCAACAAGAATCCGTATTTCAGTCTCATTGCGACTCCGAGGTCATCTGCAGATGTGCATTGTCAATCAATGAGCGAGCGCTTTGAAAACAATGGAAAGATTATTAAATAAAGGATGCCAAGGAAAATCGATATAGAGGGGAGCGAAGAGCTATCGGGGATGAGTACTCACACAATTGTTGTCTTCCGAATGGAGTCAACACTGCATTATCGGGCATGTGCCGTGACGAAAACCATGAGTTACGGGAGAAATGAACAAGACAGCAGCGGATTTGACAAAAGGATGGAAGTTAGGCATAAAAATAAAAGAAGAATAGAAACTCAACCTTCTTCACCAAGCTTGTACGTCCTACACGCTGTCAGCGCTGGTGACTCACGGGTACACGTCACTGCCTACCAATCATTTAAAAACGCCAATCTTCCTGTAGCATCCCATTGTTCAGCAGTCTCATGCAGTTTTCGAGCTAGGCCAGCGGGTCCCCCATCAGTGGCTACAGAGAATCATGCTTGGTCGGATGATCTCCAGTAATGCAAAACGAAAAACAAAATACCGGTAGGGTATCGCGCTCCGTGACGATGCAAAAAATGCAAGCCTTTAACTTTACACTCCGCAGGCGGTTCTGCACCTTCATCGATTCCAAACGCGCCGCGTGGGACGCTGTACCAAGGTGACAAGTTTCCCCAAGAGCGGAAGAGGTTAAACGGACGCTCTCTAGGTATCGGGCTCGGGGGCTCGGTTGGAGGGTCTGGATATGAGGTATGTGCGGGTGCAACGAGTTGTGCAGCACCTGTTTGAAGAGGCTGGAAAGGCGCGGTAGCGATGATGCCTGGTTCGGCGCCAGTCGGGGTTCCTCCTGGGTATCCAACACTGTCACATGTGTCAGCGACAAAGGCCCACATCAAAGGACGAAAGAAGTATACTAGGTGGGGAATAACTCGGGAAAGTCATTCGTGGGAGACGGAGGCGGGTAATTGTGGACGGTGGTAGAGCCAACCCAAGGAGAAGCATAGACATCGACCCTCTCTGCGCCTTTGCTGCTACTTTGTGTTGGCTTGTTGAAAGAGTAGCACTGTATGCCGAACAACGAAAGTTGGACAGCGAGACACGCAGCGATACCCCCCGCAAAGGAGACCAGCAAGTGTTTCAACGCGTACCTTGGCGCGCTTACTCCGTTGCTCGCTGTCAAACAGCGGCCATCGTCGTGGTCCGTGCCAGTGAGTGGGAGTCCGTGCTGCGAGCCAGAGAGAAGGCCGACGCGCTCGCTAGGCTCATGGTGCCCTTTGAAGCCGGGCTCTGCATCGTACTCCTTGTAATGACCGGAGCTCATCTTGTTGGCTCGAGAGCGTACAAAGTTGAGCTCAGACCCGAGCAACGCTTAAATACTTTGCTGGCACTGCCACAACCTGCTACAGTCAACTCCCTTGTAATGAATACCAGGTAAAACGAATACTCCCTTGTAACATATAGCTTTTCAGATATCCCGAGTTGGTATGCGGGGAATTCTGTACATAACGAATAACTCTCTTATAACGTATAACGAATAGCACTTTGAAGTGGTCAAAACGAATAGCATATGTGAAATAACTGCTAAATACAGAGGTCTGTGACCACCTATGGCAATAGCAACCAGGAATTTACTATTTACTTGGTCCTTTTTTAGTCCTTAACCCCCCTTAAGTTGGATTTCTGGAATTCACTACCGTGTGAAGTCATATGTGCCGAGTTCCCACGTGTTCGTCTCGTCACAGCGGTGAGGGGAATTCGACCGCGCCAACCAGACAACGATGCCAAGACCACGTTGGTCCAAGGCAATACACATGATGACCACAAGGTACATAGCTCATGCAGCCGACCCAACAACATCGATGCGCGCTGAGCTTAGCAACCCCGGGAGTATGGACGACGTCAGAAAACCTTGAGGACATCCCAGGTGATGATCAGCGCGTCAACTGGACGTACGATCCAATGGAGGCTGGGGAGGAGGGTGTGGGTATGTAGCGAGTCGAGACGGTGATGCTAAAGTGTTGGGAGAGCCTCTAGAAGCTGCAGGTGACAACGACAGAACGCATCGACCAGCGAGGGTCACCAAACTGACAGATGCTGTGCTGCATTGGCGCAGAGGGAACCACATGCTCTTTTTCTCGTAGATGTATGTCTCTGGCTGACCACACCCACAGCGAATACTCTCTCATAACCTATACCATTGGGCCTGTCCCGACAGCTATTCGTTAAGAGGGAGTCGACTGTACTTCTCTCCAATGGGTTACGGTACGTTCACAAGCATCACTCCGACTGTTCAAATTTTGGTCTTGAAAACCGGTTGAGATATGGAGAAATAAAAAGAACTATCCAAGTGTTGGATGGATCAGCCACATGGTATCTGAATGTGCACTACCATGACTAAAAATCAATTTATTGTGCACCACACGCTGAGAGTTAGGTGATAGCTATGGTGATATGGCTTAGTTTCGTTCGGAATGCAACGAACAAGTTGAACGTACTGTACTTAGGTCCGCCACCTCCTTCGGGCACCGTCCAGGCGATATCCTGAGTAGGAACCTTGATATCACACAGCTTACAATGAATACAGTTCTGCCAATAACGAAGACGAACACGATGGTCAATCCCTCCCGAGTATGTCGGAAGCTTAACTTGAGCCGCTCACCTGTGAGTTGATAACCAACTTCTTACCATCCCATCCTTCTTTCTTGGATACCGCCTCATCCTCGATGTACTCGTAGACACCCGCCGGACATGCACGCTGAAGCAAACCAGCATATTCGCCAACGTTGCGACGGACGTGATCTCTCCTCAGAGCCGGGTCTTCTATACTGTTCTTGCAAACACGCAAATGGATGGGCTGGTCCTCGGCGTGATTGGTTCCCGTGAGTGTCAATGATGTCAATAGATCGGTGGATAGCGGTGGTTGAGGTGGAGGATAGTCGATGGGCTTGAATTGACTGGCCGTCAAGGTATGCTCAGCGTCCAGACTCCGTGTCTTGTTACGGAACGTCCACGGCGTGCGACCCTTGAGGAAGAGCGAATCCACCCCCGAATAAGCTATACCACCCCATATGCCCAACGATGTGTTGAAACTGGCGCGTAAATTCCGCACTTCGTTGAGATCTGACCACACCCAACTATTTTGGACCGCGGCGTCATACTTGCTCATGTCACTGGGGACGTCGGTATTAGCTCCCAATGACTCTGATTCTGTGAGTACGTCTGCAACCGTTTCGGCTGCGAGCATGCCAGTCTTCATGGCATTGTGTGTACCCTTGATCTTCGCAATGTTGACAAATCCGGCAGAACAACCGATCAAGGCACCACCTGGGAAGTGAAGTTTGGGAACGGATTGTAAGCCACCCTCGTTCAACGAGCGAGCACCATAAGCAATGCGAGTCGAGGAACCAGAAAGGAGGGTAGCAAAGTAAGGGTGGTGCTTCATACGCTAAGATGCAGTGTCAGTTACCCGTGCAGAACAAGACAGTATGAACCCTCACCTGTAACTCTCTATACGGACTGAGATATGGGTTTGCATAGTCGAGACCAATGACCAGACCAAGGCTGACGAGACCATCTGCCATTTGATACACCCATCCTCCCCCATATGTCAGGTAGTCGAGTGGCCAGCCCATTGTGTGCACGACCTCACCGGGTCGATATTGGCTTGGGTCAACACGCCAGACCTCCTTCAGACCGATGCCATATGTCTGTGGATCAGCATCCTTGCGTAGGTCGAATTTGTGGATTAGCTCCTTGGACAACGATCCGTGCGCACCTTCAGCGATGAGCGTGACCTTTGCGCGGAACTCCATTCCTGGTTCGAATGTCTCCTTCATACGACCCTGCTTATCGAGACCGACTTCATTGGTCCGTACGCCAGCGACACCATTGCCATCCTCGCTATATACGAGACCGGCACCGGCGAATCCAGGATAGACCTCGACGCCCAGCTCCTCAGCGATGGTACCCAACCAAGCGGTAAATTGAGAGAGGGAGGCGATATAATTGCCGTCGTTCGACATCTGGGGTGGGTGTGGTATAGGAAAGGAGTATTTCTTGGTGAGGAATCGCATAGAAGAAGACGTCGCGGGTTGTTTGAGAGGATGGTCAACTCTCGAAGACCAGGTTGGAAGCAGTTCGTTGAGAGCGCGAGGTTCTATGACAGCCCCGGAGAGAATATGTGATCCTGTTTGAAACAACCGTTAGTAGAGAAGACCATGAGCAGGAGACACATATTCGACGAACCAACTTCACTACCCTTTTCAAGAACGACGACTCGGAATTCCTTTCCTTTTTCTTGCTCGAGCTGCTTGAGACGTATAGCAGCACTGAGACCAGCAGGACCCGCTCCGACGATACAGACATCGACATCCTCCGAGATCCGCTCCACGGTCGCTGGATCAAATGGCTCTCTCAGCCGGGGCAAAGCGAAATGAAAGGCGCGTTTTGAGCCAGCATTTATCCACCGTCTAGTATTGACCAACATTCTGTCCAGTGTCGAAAGATTAAAGCACAGTCCGGAGCCGCCGCTAGTCACATAAAGTCACATGACGACTTCATTCCACAGAGATGTACATAATTCTTCCACGAGCGGACTGTTACAGAGCATATTGTGCACAGCTACCGACTGGCACGCTGAGATAGCCAATGGGATACTTAACATTTGTATCGGTACACGTGAAAATGGTTGTGTTTGAAAAAGTGCTTGTTTCTGCCATGATCGTCGCCGAGTCTTGTCAGACATGGAAAAACGATTGCATCCCACCAGTCTTGTTGGCAGGTTGCCGATTCTTCTTGTAGAGTAGTCGTCTGGAACATGGTCTCATGCGTTGCGATCTCGGGTAGACCCTCTTCAAGCGATCGGTTCTTCAGCTAATTTGTGTACAGTATATAAGGTCGGTTTTCTTCGTTCGTTTAGTGAGCCCCGCACTTGGATCTGCGCGTTTTCGGAATGTGCCGCGTGTGACGGACGTGACGATTCCCAGCATCTAACGTTGGCCAAAAACCATTAATGACTGGGTTCTCTACTGTACCCGTCGCAGACGAGTCTGAGGACGATGGTCGCCGTTGGGTTGGTGTTCCCCGCGTTGTTGGTCCAGCTTGGTCGCGGTTACCATCGCTAACTGTAGGTCTTTTCGGCGTACAAATGCTCTGGTCGGTGGAAATGTCCTATGGTCAATTGCTCCCAACTCGTCTCAAAATCGCTTCTAATGTTGCTACAGCTTCACCGTACTTGCTCGCACTCGGCCTCTCTAAATCCCTCATGGCTATCGTCTTCCTCGCGGGGCCTCTCTCTGGTCTCATCGTACAGCCCATGATAGGCTCGTCTCGACTATTCCGTTCTAGATCAAGTTCTGACTATGCGCTGAACAGGTATACTCGCTGACACCTCCAAATCCCGGTTTGGGAGACGGCGACCCTATATCATGGTCTGTGCCGCATTGTGTGGGTTTGCCACAATCCTCCTTGGGTTTACTAGACCATTCGCAACAATATTCACCGCGCCCAACTCACCTTCTGTGAGCTATCCTCGCTCTCTGTGACAAGTGAGCTTACCCGTAGTAGAATGACTCCCTTACCATCTGGCTTGCCATCTTTTCCATCTACTTTATAGACTTTTGTATCAATGCTGGTCCGTGTAGCGAATCAGACACATGTCAGATGGATCTAAGCTCTTTCTCCAGTTCAAGCTCTCGATCGTGCACTCTTGGTGGACACTATACCTACTGCCAAACAGCCTGTGGGCAATGCGTGGGCAGCATGCATGCTTGCCGTCGGAAGTGTTGCCGGATTCTTTGTGTAGGTCTGATTGCTTTGCCTTCCGAACGCTCATTTTCCCTGACCCCAATCACAGAGGAAATCTCGACCTCCCCCATATTTTCCCTTTCCTTGGGAGTGTACAGTTGGAGGTCCTATCAGTCATTGCCGCGTTTCTCTTGTTCTCCACCCAGGCGTGGGTATGTTTTCATGTAAAGGAGCGTGTTTTGCTTAGCTCGTCGTACGGCACCTCATATAATTGTTGTAAACATTCCACTCATGTATTCCCAGACGTACCCCCAAAGGACTTGCCCAAGAGTTGAAGGAAATACAAGAAACTCTTACGAGATTGCCTAATGTTATTCGACAGATTGTACGTTCTTCCGTTTTCCTTTTGAAATCTGCAATAACTTGTGTACGTAGTGTTGGATCCAATTTTTGTGCGTTTTATCGTCGTTAGCTCATTTCCGGACCTGATGGTCGCTAGTGCATGGCTTGGATGGTTTCCTGTGCTATTCTACTCCACAGTATACATTGGCGAGCTTCACAAGAAATCTTCGCCTATCCCAGAAAACGTGGACGCTGCCATTACCCTTGATGCAGAAGCTACGAGGCTTGGGACGCGGGCCTTGTTTTACAGTGCTTTGGTGTCTCTGGCAGCCAACGTCATCATGCCCTCCTTTGTTGTCTCGCAGAATGCGAAGCATGCTTCCAGCCCCCTTCAACCAAAGCATAAGACGTGGTTTGAACGTGTTCGGATGCATTTGGCTAGTTTGTGGGCATTCTCCCACTTTATTTTTACCATATGTATGGCTGCCACATTGTACGTCCGTCATTCGTCCTCTTCTCTTCTCTTCACATCAGCGGTGATTTCTGGACAGCTGATCTATTTGTTTCTGCCCTCCATATTTGAAAATATAGTGTCACATCTACCGTATCTGGTGCAACCTTGATTATGTCCATCACCGGGTTCTGTTGGGCAATTACACAATGGGCGCCTTTTGCTTTGGTAAGCAGAGATCTGGAACGAGACTACGGCTCTTACCCCATACCCCAATGGCATTTTTAGCTTGGAGAGGCGATACTATCCCACCCAGCCTCAGATGATGCGGGGTCAATCCATCTCGCTGACACGCGTTCGACACGCATGATCCGTCCACGCGATGACGTTGAACACAACGCAGACGAAGAAGAGACGCAGACGCTTTTCCAAGCCGATGTTGAGGACGAGGAGGATGAAGATGCCAAGAGCCATCCCCATCTTTCCATTGACGGTCAGAGCCCATCGGTATCCAGAGTGCCGTCGTTTGATCAAGACGACGAGCACGATCCTCGTCCGAGGATCAGTGGGTTTGGAAACGCACGGGCACGCGTCAGCCGAATTGATATTATTCCTTCTCCGCCATCTGTGGTTGATGCACAAGGGAATGAGGTGACGTCGTTGTCAGGGTCCGGAAGCAAGTCTGTCCGTGGTCTGAGTGCGCAGGCTGGTGCCATCATTGTGCGTGACCATCTTGTTGTTCGGACCTTGTCACTCACGCCTACCCTGTTTCTGCTTCCCTGCGTGTGAACCCTGGCACTGGATGTCTCCAGGGCATTCACAACATGTTTATCGTCGTTCCCCAGTTCCTCGTGACGGGTCTTGCATCGATGATCTTTGCCCTCATCGATTCACAAAAGTCTGTCCTGCATGGCCACCTCGCTGGCAATACGCAAGGGGATCCTGTCGGACGGTTGTTGACCCGCTCCGACGAGGCACGACCCGACTCGATTGTCATCATCTTTCGGTTCGTTTCTTGTTTGATTTTTGATTTGTTATTTTCTCAACCACTGGTTCAGATTGGGAGGCATTGCTGCTGCTGTGGCATTTATTCTCTGCTATCGTCTCGCAAAGCAACTTAAACGTCATTGACGGTAACGGTGCCCATTCATAAAATAGAGTTTGGATGTTCTTCCCACTTGCACGTTTGCTGTGCTTATACAATACAATGACGTTTTCCCCTCTGAGCTTTAAAAGACAGTTCCGTCGCTGATGATATCGATGGGTGGTCCGCCCGTCTCTGGGCGCCGCTGTTTCGCCACCTCTCGACCACCCTTCCAAGTCGCGCTTTCCAAGACTTGAGCCAAAGTAAGCGATTCTCGCGAGAGGTTGAACTTGTCCCGAAGGCCCTGAGCGATGCGGTCTCTGAAAGAAAAAAGGTGAGCAGAATGCAACACCAGATGAGACGAGACGGACAATTCGATCACCGTCATGGCGCGCCACTCGACGATGGCTGGATGAGAGGGCGGTAAGCGCGGGATGCTGCTCCCGTCCGGAAAGTCGGTCGGGGCCAGGACGCCGGGGCGCAGTGTCAGCACGCCGAGGTCGATCAAGAGGCCGCCTTGCGCGGGGTCGGGTAAGCGGGACGAGTCTGGAACGCATACACGCACCGTTGCGGTATTCTGGGAGCCCCGTCAGGTCGTCTAGCCCGTCAAACGACCACCCGAGAAGTTTCTGAATGGGCTCGATGAGGCTGTACGTGAGCCATCCCGTGAGCTTGTGAAAGGGGACCAAGGACTCTGGTTCTACTTCAGATGTCGTTTGGTCTTGGTCACGGTGGCCGAGGAGAGTTGGGCAAGGCCAGACATCTCCGAGAGGGAGACCGCCTAACGAAAGTCTGGACGGCCAGATGCGGGAGAGGCCGTCGATGAGGAGGGACCAGAGGGCGGCAATGGGGACGTGTCGGGCCGGAGCGTCCGAGGTGGCCTGTGTCGCGAGGTAATCTGTACGTCGACATTAATTCGTGTTCGATGGACGCGAACGCGAGGCAATAGGACGGACGCCATAAAACCTTCCTCTCCCCGAGGGCGGACTTACCGAGCAAGTTACCCGGCCGGGCGTCTGATCCGAAAAACTGGGGGTTGGACGTGAGCGCGGTGGCAAGGCGGATGAGAAGATCAGCTCGGCCGGTCAGTCCGACCATGGTGTTTGAGGGGCTGACTTGCATCGCCTTGGACACCTGATCGACAGTGATACGAGCGAGTCCTTTGGCTGTTTTTCATGTACATATCATATCATATTTTTTGTATTTATTTTTGATCCCGCGATTGTTTTTCGGTCATGGTTAGCTCGTGCGCAGATGATCAATCAAAACAGGCATGGGAGGGAACGTACCGTCGACGCGGTAGGGCTGCGAAACAGACCCCGAGAACAGACCGGCGGAGAACATGTGGACACTCGCGACGCCGAGACCCTCCGAGCGGGAGAACACGCGACCGGTTTCGGGCTCTGTGTATTCCCACGAGTTACCCGCGCCGGCGTCGAGGAGGACAGAGACCAGGAAGAGGTCGAGGAGGCGCTTGCACTGCTCGGTGGCGTCGATGCCGGCTGCAGACCAGGACTCGAGCAAGGGCAGGATGCGAGGTTGACCTGCGTCGAGGTGGCGCCACCTGCCATGAGGCGGGATCTAGCACGACGTCAGCGTAATGTGACGACGGATACGCGGCTGGGGAGAGGGTTCGACACTTGCCGTATGGAATGTGTTTGGAAAGTCTCTCTAATGAAAGTGATCAAGGCCAATGCCGGCGAGGAGAGACACGCGCACCTGTATGATGGAGGCACAAAAGGTAATCACGTCGAGCAGCCTTTCGGGGTGGTAATCAAAGTAATGCAGTGCACCCTTTTCCGCGAGGTCGTGTACTCTAGTACAGCGTGTTCTGATGGCAGGCAGCGTGCGGAGGAAAATTGCCTGCGCATACGGTGAATTCGGAGTGGGGGACATAATCGATTTGGTCAAGGAACGAATCAAGCTCAGAATTTATGGTAAATTAGCCCCTGACTCGTTGGTCACACGACTACAGATGACCACTGTTCTCTGCCCTCAACCTTGCCGGGTGACTCGGCGTCGCCCGCACTTTGACCCGTTCACCGACCTTCCTTCCTCGTTGTAAACGCACGGCGTGGAAGGATGGAAACCCTAGTAACATCACATGATTCACATCATCCTACCAGACTTCACCCATACCCAATCCTGGGATATGGGGACGAATAACATACATCATCAATACAGAATACATGTCAGTGGTCGGGCACGAATAGGTAAAAAGGCGAATAGGTAGATGGCGACGAAGGGCGAAGGAGGGCGAGGAGGGACACAATGAAGCTCAACCAGACATCCCTTGCTGTCTCAAGCAGTGAGAGCACTGGGAACTACTTGTTTGTATGATTTTAATTTGAGCCACACCCATCCTACCATGTATGACGTCAGCCAAATAAGGATCCTCAAATAAACGCACAAACAGACTGTTGCAAGCACATCGTCGGACATTCCAGACAAGGCGTTACATGCTGCGCGCTGTACCGACACCAACTCTTCCCGCAATCAACCTGGCCGTACATCAGTCCAGTGACGCGCCAATCCACGAAGTCATACCACCTTGCTCTCAGTACGGGGCTCCGGCGGGTGTCCGCAGGAATGCTGAATGCAGTGTACTTCGCGGTGGCACATTCTTTAAGAAAATATAATGGGAATACTGTCCACGACCCGCGTCAGCACGACCAGCCATACACAGGGGAATAACCCTCACGCGATTAGGATAGATTAGGACAATACGACAGTAAAGTAGACGTCGCGTTTGTTGGTCGTGTGCAGCTGAGAGACAAGGAAACGCGACTGGCGAGTTTGTTGAGGGAAGCTGTCCCTCTGCGTTTCTTGACCCCAGCTTTATAACTCTCGCCCCGTGCATCTGGATTCGAGGGAATCCGGGACTCGTGATCTCGAATACCACCAACCCTGCTGAGAGAAGGAGCTGTGTGTGCGCGTGTCTGCGTCTGCGTGCGGGGTGCAAGTCAAATTGTGGACAACGGGTCAGAGCGGTTCTTCGAAGTTTTGCAATGGCAGCAGGTCGATCATACAGTCATCAGATAAATGAAATACCCCCAGATCCACGACCTGCTTTAGACTCAGAGGCTCGCAAGGGGAAAGTAGGGGAGCAAACCATAAACGCATCTGATCTTGTCGTGCAGAGCGGTCACTGGTGCCATCGCGGAGTCAGTTCTTTACGACGTCCTTACGCCATGCATGCATCCCCGGATCCTACTCGATTTAACGTTTGCGCAGCGACGGCACACAGCATTAAAAAAACAAGATACAACCTTTTTTGTTCTACTTGGATCCGAATGGTGGGGAGTGCGAAGAAGGAACATCGATGAAAGCATGGTCAAGACGTGTGCGCCGCTGCATCGTTGTTGATGCGGCATGTCATTTTACGTCTTGTGTTTAAGGGGATGACCGAACGAGTAGTAGCGCACCGGACCAATGTGCCGCCAAACCATAACAGGACTCATTCACACAACCCTCCTGGCTTGCCCACCCGCGTGACGCCGAATTCACTCATAACCGCTCGCAGCAGTGACCAGCGTATGCAGGGGCCATCACTCCAGCTACGAAAGAGGGCGCACATGCAGAGACCACCATCCAAAGTTCGCCGTAATTGAGACACGTACATGCATGATCTCGCGAACATGTAACAGATTTTAAAATAAGCAAAAAGACCATGATCCGTCGTATGAAACACAGCGAGGTTGGCTGTCTGACCAGGCGGGGAACAACTTCCGACCTTGACAAGTCCATCTGCATGCTTTGTACAATCAAATAACCACAGATGAGGTGCAGCTTTTCCAAAAGTCATGCTCCGACCAGTCGCCAGTGACACGGGTCGCTGAAAGACCCCGTTCGAATGCAGCGCCATTGGACGCGCGGGTCAAATACCACAGCTCTTTGACACCTAGCCGACACAGGTAGTCTCGCACGCGGGCATAATTTTCTCCCACACGGTGGGGTCCATGGCTGTCGTCGGAGAGGGTGAAGCGGCCACCCAAATCAAGGATCAACTACGAGCATCCATGAGGTCAGAAAAAATAGAATGAAATTTTAAAAAATAAAAATAAAAACAAAATAACAAGGGGATCTTGGCTACCACGCACTTGAGCGACGTCCTCTCCGGGAAACGGAGTCTGCCAGCTTTTCCTCAAGGCGGCCGCGTTGATTTCAAACAAGGCGCCGTATGCGATGGCGAATTTAACGTTTCGCTTTAATTTGTCATAAGCGTTCGGAAATTCGGCGAAACGCAATTCTGAGTGGTAGAGTCGGCAGAGATCGAGATGGCCAATAATCTCCGGGCGAAAACGTGTCAACAATAGGTAATGCGCATCAAAGTAGGTGGACAGAAATGCGTCCATGGAAGCTGTTCCCATGGGATTCATTTCAGCCACTGAGTTTGTAACGGTGCAAGTATGCAGCGCCCTTTCGAACGAGGTGTAATCCAAGTCAATGGGGATGCCGTGGACGTGATGGATCGAGCCAACGATGTAATCAATGCGGCCGGAATGCTCGTTGAGAAGGGTGCTCAAGTTTTCCAGATCGATATTAGTGATGAACTCGGTCTCCAGACCGATCAGCAGGGTGATTTGGGACGCATAGGCTGCCTTGAGCCTATGGGCTTCGTCCAAGAAGCCCGTGAATTGCTGCATCAGGAAATCAGGGGACAGCCCTGCCTAAACGCGAAAAAAATGAGTCGGTCAAGGGCACGGCTTGGGCGAGGAATGGACCTCTTCTGGATATAAATCATCCAGCCTATATCGCGGGACATGTTCGGTGAGGCCGTATACTTGGAAACCCTGCCTGATGGCTTCCAGAACAACGGACTCCAGGGTTCCGGAGGCGTGCTTGCAGAACTGACCTGAATGTGAGTGGTGACTGTAAGGCATCGTACGCGACAATTGGCTGTGTGCGCATAAAACGGGTCGGACGAGCAGGTCAAACAGGTTTGTGATCAGGCTTATGTAAGTGACCCCCACAAGATCCACTTGGTTGAACTGCACACTGAGTCCCCTGGCAAGTGCTCCGAGCTCGTAGATAAGTACGGTTGTAGTACTAGGTTAGTTATGTCCAAGTCCTCCTCCCCCCGCACTTGATGCGTCCATGAACAATCGAACCCTTGGCATCAATGTCAGCCGTGCGCCGCCTTTTTGAAAATCGGAAACCTAATGTTTGCTTCTTGCCCAGAATAGTTGGCACTCCGCAAACCATTATGTAACGTGAGCAGAATTACCAGGTAACAAGATAAGTTGATCATCATCTAAATATCTATCATTACGAGTACTTGTACTACGTCGCCAAACGCAATTTGTATTCTAGTCTGCCAGAGGTGCATGGCATCAGCTGACCGACTGTAACTGTCAAAACGATCCCTTGTCATTAATGCGCGGGGAACACGACAGCGAACACATACGGCAGGGGTGCCTCGCCGCGAGGCTCTTGTCATGGGGCTGGACCGCCTAGACGACGAGGGCGTTGGAATCGCACTCAGTGCGCCCCTCCCCCGGGCGGACGAGGAAGGGGTGCGCACCTGTGGCGCCCCCGCCCCTCCAATCGGATGGGCGCCGGGTTGCCTGTTCCATGGCATTCGAAAGCGCAACCAACCCCACCATGTTTGGATCGCGTCCGATCGTTCCCGTTCTTGTCGCTTCCGCTCAAATGCCGCACGGTAGCGTTCATAAGACTCGCGAAATGATCGATCCACGCGAGAGGAGAAGATGAGCTCACCCCGCGGGTTGGCTGCAGGGGGTATTGGGGCGATGGGTACAGACGTACCACGGTCCGTCGGTGACGAGGCTGATGATCGTGTTAGGGACCGACCAGATGCTTCGGGTGACGGTTCTGACCGAGGAGACAGAAGGTAAAATGGGTTCAGGGAAAACTTGGACCGTAATGGTGGCTTGCGGACGTTGAGATACATGTTCAAGGACCGCAATGCCTTGTTTGCGTGGGGGACATAGCTTCAGAGAGCGATGTGTGATCAGGACATTTTGATGGGAGCAAGTAAGAAAATAGTGATCTCATACCGATTGGCGTAGGCAATCTTTTCAGAGTACATGCCACTGGCAAAGAAAAGGAGGAGGGTGGTGATGGCAACGAACAACAGACCAGACGCAAAATAGGGATGTGGCTTCAGGCTTGAGACTGTTTCATACACATCTGGGAGAATACGGCGATGGAGGTAGGTATAAGGTATGTCTAGGAACGAGGTCTGTAGTAGGACTTCGGATAAGAGGAACGCAATGACAAGGATTAGGTGTAGCAGGAACACTGCCCGAATAGTGAGCTCAGGGACAGAGAATTGCACGACTACATACATTGATACCGCGATTTTCTGCGCTTAAGCAGTGCAGCGTTGGTCTTTAGTCTCTCCTCAAAAAACAGCAAGTCACGGTACGTTGCGGGGTCATTTGGAGGATAAAAAGACGGTCGTTGGCGTGCGGCACTACCTCGCGCCATTCATTCGGACTTGGAGTAGCCTGGCAGGCAGGTATTAACGTCAAGTATCACGTGACCATTAGGTACAAAATGGTACGCGACGTTGCCGTGTCCACCGCGAGGCAGCTTGTTCTGCATCGTCAACGACGAGTGATTCTTCTTTTTTTAGGCAGGACGATCCATGACAATCGTTTTATTAGCCTCAGTCACTTTATTTGCGCTGGTCGTCACTAGTCGCCCAATATTACCAGACTCTGAGCTGTAAGTCCTCGTGGACATCATGCTGCGGACGCATGCTCAACGGCTATTTCCATCCCAAGTGCTCCTACCCCGTCTACCCTTCAGACAACACTCCAGGCCGCATTTCAGATTCTGCCAGGGTCAGTCTTGCTCCACATTTCCCCTGTGCTCGACTGACATTGCGGTGCGTGCAGAAAAGATGACCTCAAATTTGACGCTGGTCGTTTCCAGTTTCAAAAATCAGAGCAACAGATCGAGGGTCTCTCTCCCAATCCAGAAGATGTGGCAACCACAGCCTCATTCGAAATATCGTCTGGGGACACATCTGTCCTTCAGACACCCGTAGATGACATTGCCGACACAGAGGATGCCTCCAACAAGACAGATGCACCAGCCACTGCCCCGCTTGTGGTGCTCGCATTCTCCTGCGTAGCTGCGTTCTTGGCTCTCGCATGTATTGCGTTGTTGTTGTACATCATCAAGTCACTACGGTCCCTGATGCTCGCCTCTAAGAAAGCATGGGACTTGCTCCCACGTTTCTGGAGGCGCTCAAGCTCTCAGGAAGAAACAACGCCCGTATGTGCAACAGATCGCCTCCTCGGTGCTGAAGAGTGGTCTGCTGAAAGGCATGGCACGCACACAGAAGACAAGCCCCTCTATTTCGACGCTGTATCAGACGTGGAGTCGGATATGGATGATATCGACGGGAAATTCCAGGATGCGCTGGATACAACACCTCTTCCGCGGATCAATGACCTTCCACTGGAAGAAAACGTGTCTGAGACGTCTCATGTGGACGACCCACCTTTGCCAACAATAGGATCCTGCCCACTCGATCAACCGACAGGCGATTGTAGTATCCCTCTGATGCGCGAATGGTGCTCCTCCCTCGTCTCCCGACCCGCATGGTCAGTTCGTGCAATCGACGCCCCCGCGCTTGGTCTCTCTGCGGGCGATGGTGATGACGTCACATCCATTCCCCAGCCACTCCTCCATCCACGCCGTCGCGCTTACCGTTCTGTTGTTCCAGAATTGGACATTGCACTTGCGATGCAGCTTCGGCCTGGTCTTGGCATTGGTGCGGATTCCGCATGGATGGTTCGCTTCCTGATGACGATATTTGGATGGTTTGCCGTCGCCTTGACGGGCGGTGCGCGGTGAACATTCGGTCGATAGGCTTCCTGCCGGCCGTTACGTTGAAATCGGTGTTGTGATTCAGATATATACGTCTTTGGTCACCGCCTTCATTCCACCGCTGTGTACGCGTTCCAAATGAACGCCATCATGGATGAGACCCACTTAAAGTTATGTGTAATGTCCTTTTTTGAGTCGATTATGACCGTTTACATTCCCGTCCGCTACGTATTCTGTCTTCCGTCTTTCCATCTTTTGATCCTCATGCCTTTTTTCCGTATCCCATTGCTAGTTCATCATGATTGCATCATACCCACAAGTAGAGGCAATAACCTACGGAATCTTCACATATTCTTGTGCGTGGTTTGGATCAGTGCGTGGATTTGGAATCCTACATCCTGGTCCATCGAGCAATGACATTGATTGATCGGTCTGATTCAATACTCAGGAATTAGGATCACATTGTCGATATTCGTCGCTCGTGTCGCTCGTGACAGCGCCGGGTGAAGTGGGTACGACACGACATTTGTCTCACCCACTCGGTAAGTACTTTTGCCGTTGTCCGTATAAACGCCGAAGCTAGGCAAATGAAACCACACTGGTCCTCTTGATGACGGTTCTTGCTCTGATCTCAGGGTACGAATCTTCCATTGAACGACGCGTCACGCGTGTGGTTCGTTCAATGCTGCGCGGACAAAAATACGAGCCTCGAGCACGAAACGAGTCCGACATTGCGCCCGAGGTGCTTCCGGGATTCCCGCGGGAACTCCTGCGTTAGCAGGCGTTGCAGCGATGTAGGTCTGACCTATAACGTGTTTTCAACCTCTTCTGATTATTCAAACAATGCATCTTGTCTGTAAGAATGTGCCCAAGGAAACATCTGATGTTCATCGTACCATGCTCTACATGAATTTGTCACGGAGTAATTTTGACAACCCCGTGGGAGAAGTCGGAATACAACTTGGTGCGAGACTTCCGTGCGTTTGTAAGTAACACCTTTATTTCGGACATAAAACAAGGTCTTGTGGGCGGGAAACACAGCACTTAGTTCCTAGTATAGTCGAACTTCTTGCTTACATAATCCAAGTGCGTAGACTCGCAAGAGCTTGCCACGAACCCTGCCAGACTTTCAATAAGCTACTTTGACCAATCCATACATTTCTTGACCGAGCTCACTCAGTGACGAACTTGCAGTGAATGGCCCATGACCGCAACGCATTGGTATGTCCTAAGAACCATTTGTCTCTGAGTTCTAATTTCTAACCCACACGCGATTATAATACTAGTGGCTTACTGGGAAAGATGAATCCGTAGAAGTTAACCAGCGCGCGTTGATCGACAAGGTGCTTGCACGCTACTCTGGCGAGTTCACTGGTAAGGGATTCTAGCGGCCTTCTGCGATGGCCTCTTCTCAACTTCCATCCCGTGAACCTAGTATTCCGAGAACTCCTCCAGAACTCGGACGATGCTCGCTCTTCCACGGTAGAGATTCGCTTCGAGACTGCTGGATACCTACGTCAGAAAGACGGCGAGCAAGGGACCACCAACATCCCACCCCTTCCTAGTCTCAAGTCTGCCCATGTACGAGTACCCGATATCATCATATATTCTTTGGTTGACTCTCTTTTCTAAAGGTCGTTCAGTGGACCTTTAGAAATAATGGAATCGCTTTTAGAGACGAGGATTGGACGCGTCTACGCAAGATCGGTTGGTGGTTTTCTAATTTAATTGAAATGCCCATTTTCTTATGTGCCTGGCACTGCCGCAGCCGAGGGAAACCCTGATGAGGAGAAGATTGGCGCGTTTGGTGTCGGTGAGCACATATATTCTTCAGCGACACCTCAGTAGACAAATGATTAGGGTTTTACAGCTTGTTTTCGGTGACTGAGAATCCATTTGTGTCCTCAGGAGGTGTAGTATCTCCTTGTCTATTTACAGTCACGATTTGAACTTTGCTTCAGGCCATGGGATGCAATTCTACTGGAAGGATAACAAAGACCAGGTATACCTGTCATCGAGTCCAGTGATCACTCCCCTCACGGTTTCATCTTTTAGTTGAATGTCCGTCGTGGCGATCTCCCTTTGAAAGGAACTGCAGACCCATGGACGACGTTTGAGATGACGCTGAGAGAGGCTGGTCCCATACCCCCTGCGTTTGACCTTATGCGATTCCTGGCATCCTCAATCACGTTTATGGTTCACCTGAATGATGTTGGTGTGTATTTCGACGAGCATCGCATTGGTCACATCAAGAAGTCTCCTGGCGTGGATAAAGCTGTCGAGCTTTCCAAAGGATTGAGACGATACAGCCAGTTAAATATCATGAATGTCAAAGGTATCCAATCTCATCGTGAGTCTCTTCCAGGGCGTCTGTATATGTCCTCATTATAAATCACCCAGCCATCAGGATCAAGGCGGAGGTCATGCATGCTGTATATGCTGTTGGGACCGATAAACGATCCTTGCCGGAGTTGGAGCCTCGCAAACCCAAGACGGGTTTTTTCTCTTCCCTCGTTTCCGCCTTCACGACCCAATCGACGTCACAGCCTGATACCCAAACGTTACCACCACAACCTCCCAAGGACACAACAGAGTTACATGAGACGAACGTGACTCTTACTGTGTTCACTGCCGAAGTGGATGTTAAGATGGACAAGAAACTCTCTGCAGAGCTTCTTCGGTCTACAAAGAAGAATCCTCCAGCGCGGCTCAAATACGATTTGATTTATGTGGGTGTTTTGATACTCTTGTTTCTCTTTAAGCTTATTATGTCCCCAACGAAGACCGGGAAAGACGAGTATGACCAGAGTCTTGCGGATGACAAAAACCAGCTGGTGGCGTGCGGAAGCATATTCCAGGGTCTACGCGCGGATTTACATGGGTTCGTAATACAAATGATGGTTTCGTTTACTGACTGACGGTGCGTTAGGGTCGGGCATACGCGAATTTTCATTGTCTGCATCGACGTCTTCGTGGTCTCTACTTTTTCACTCATTTCTTTAATAGGGACACGCTACTGGTCAGACAACAGGCATCGGGGGTCACATGGCATCCCGTTTCATCCCGACTGTTGAGCGTGAATCGATAGATCTCGTGTAGGCAAGATGTCCTTAACTTACATGCATATGCTTACATTGTTCTCCCCAGTGACAAGAATGTTTCGGGTGAGCAGCCCTTTATGAGCATCTTCAACCCGCTGACCCTCTTTTAGTCTGGAATCAAGAATTGCTGTATGTTGGAGGTTTCCTGGCTCGTGCGGCATACGAATTGGAGCTCTCCAACATCCAGAATTTGTGGGAAGGCGCAGCCAAGTCTAATGGTACACCTGTCTTCCGTCCGCCACAAGAACTGCAGGACTGGCTCCTCCAACGTTTTATTCATGTTCTCAAATTCTTCACCTTCCATCACTCCACTCCTTCATCGGAGGTATCCCGGTTACTGGAAGCTTCATTCTACGGATGCTCTGCTCTGCCCTTGAGGCTGCTCTCATCTGCTGGAATCCGCGGAGCACCTGAGATCAAGGAATTCGACCCTGTCTTCTCAAATTTCCTCAAGCATCTTCCAGTTCTGCCGCAATCTGTTATCCAAGAAGGTGCTCGTACCATCAAAGCCCTTCAATCCCAAGGCATGCTTTCCCCTATAACCTTTATCGATGTCCTACAAGAACTCCGTCAACATCCGCTCACGGAGGAGGAACTTATTGCTTGTCTCAAATGGTGGACCGGCCTCAAGCAGGATAACACCGACGTCAATATGGCTCAGATCCGTGTCCAATTGTTGAATGCCGTTGTCCTCAGCAGTGCAGATGGAAGAGTGCTTCCATTGTCATCAGTACAATATTTCATCAATACCAGGACCCTTGGTACTCATATCCCGTTGGGCGGACCACTTCCGGTGTCCCTCATGCCCTTAAACATCACCAAGCATTTCACCTCTTCCGAATTGACGAGTTTCAATTGGTGCGAGTTTACTATCATTGACTGGTTGCAGCACATCTCGCAACCCGATGTCATGTCGGCGAATCCAGATTACGACTTCACTAAGTCGCTTGACTGGGCAGAACGTGTATTAACCATTTTATCTCGAGTATGGTCTTCGCTATCCAATGAGATGCATACTACAGCCAAGAAGGTGTTCGCTGGCAAGAAGTGTATCCCAACGTCTTGTGGTCTAACACCTCCCGAGCTTTCGTACTTCTCCAATACCAACATGAAGCTATTCAGTGATCTTCCACTGGTACAATTTTCTTCTGGGCTCCCTATCAAGGGTCAGATGGAGAAACTTCTTTCATATATTGGTGTTCGCAAGCATGTCAATCTCCAGCTTGTTTTCGACCGGTAAGTTGATGTAGGTGTTTCTGAGTTCTGTGTTGAGGTTGCATGTATGTAGGATGGTAAAGACGGGCGATTGGAGCACATCCGACCTCGTGGGCTATCTTGTCCAAGTGCGGGATGCGTTAACCACAGAGGAGCTTGCCAGATTGGCGTCGACGGCGGCGTTCCCCAAGGAAGGCGCACCGTTACCGCCCGCGGGAAAGAAAAAACCTCGGTATTGCGCTCGAGAGCTTTATGAGCCAACAGACAATTTTCGGCGACTTCAACTTCCCGTGCTTGATTGGGGCGAAAAGTCCAAGTGGCGGAGTAACTCTGAAGAAGGTCGGCCTATGCTCTAGCGTATTTCCATTGGAGGCGACTGACTTGGGGTTATTGATAGCCAAGCTGCTGTATCGCCTGGGGTTGTGCCGTTTCCCACCATTGGACACTATAGTGACGTTGTGTGCTTCTTCGGACACTGCTGTTCGGACGATTGCCTTCAAGTATTTGTGTGATAACATTCCTTTGAAATACCCGGATTATACACCAGAAAATTATGGGGATATCGCATTTATTCCTGCAGAGGGGGAGGATGGTCCACATCTTGGAAAACTTGGAGAGGTAAGCCTCCCCAGAGTATTGTGCTGTCTTTGTTGACATGATTATTTCACTGCTTTAGGTGTTCTCTGGGACACAGTGGAAAGTCCTCGGTTTCTCAGTCGTGCAAGACAACTGCCGAGAAGCTGCAGTAGGTAAACTTGGCATACAACCTCACCCTCCCACATCTATACTCCTTTCTTTGCTGGAGAAGACGCCACCACTCAACGAAGCGATAGCACAGCAGTGGTTTGAAATCTTGTCTGAGCGCATTTCGAGTAAGTATCCTCTTGCTCTTTGTTTCATGTCTCACGGGAAGTCGTAGGTTTTACCCAAGCTCAGTTGACCATTCTCTCCAGACTCCCGATCGTTCCCACCAAGGGTTCAGGTTCTCAGCAACTACGATGGCTCACGCCTACCCAGTGTTACCTGGGCGACAGTTCCAGGGGCGAATTCCATTCAAAGCTGTTTGTCTTTGTCGATTTTGGGCGTGTTGCGAACCGGTTTTTGAGTGCGTGTGGATCCAAGAGCCAGCCATCCATAGACGAAATGGCAGAAATCTTGATTTCTAACCCCCGCAAGTTTTACGATCTTTCTGGCGGGTACGAAAAGTAGGTGTGATCATTTTTGCGCCTGTCGTAGTCGCCTACTTGGTCGTCTTATAGTTTCTTGGTCGAGTTGCGCAATCTGGCCATCAACAGTCATGGGATCACTGTTGGTACGATGAACAAGATGAGGATATCGCCCATCTTGCTTGGTATGCGTCGTCAGAAAGTATCAAAAACATTACTGGACAAGTTATCGCCGGCCGAATGGGATGAAGTAGGATGGGAAGATTTGCACGACTTGCGGAAACCCAGTGAGATTGTTATTGCGGACGACACGAATGCGTACCAGCTTTTTGGTGACTCTATCTTTGCCGCACCTCAAGAGGACATTTTGGAAAGTGTGTCAACATCGTGTTTTGGGAAAGGTTGATGGCTAACTCGGCGCCAACAGGTTTTTACGCCTCGCTTGGATCGCGGCGCTTGAGCACCCTAGTCAAGGAGGATTATAAAGTATCGAACGAGATATTAGATACAAAGACTGCTTCGGACACCCGAGCGTTGGTTCTCGAGAGGCTTCCCTTGTTCCTCCACGAGCATACCCATGCCCGCACCAAGGTGGCGCTTTCGTGGCTTTCTGCGGCGCAAAACTTTCGAGTCAAGACATTTGCCAAGTTGGTTGTCTCCAAAACGTTGGATATCGGGAACGGCAAGACGACGCGGACGCTGGACGCTTCGGCTGCTGCGAAACGCGTCGGCACGGGACCAATCGAGCTATGGCTTTCCTATAGTGCACAAGTAGATATGTATGAGTGAGTTGTTGTGTTCGTCCGGTGTTGTTTTGCCGCTTATGTTGCATCATACGATCAGAGTTGCGACGTCTTTGTGTCGGCTGCTATTCGAGAAGGCCAAGGTCAACGATGCGCTCCTGTTTATGACAATTCTTTCTACCGATCTGAAGGCGTTAAAACGGAGAGGCTATAACGGTTCGTATCCTGTCTATACCTGTCTTTGAGACGTCCGATTCATTTGCCCCCGCCGCAAAGTGGATAAGATCCTCAAACAACAGCAGCAAGACAAGAAGTTGGCGGAAGAAGCAAGGCGAAGCCGTTTCATCGGATCGGAGCCATCCGACACATCGACGACGACGACAGACGTTCCCATTCCCCAACCAGTGCCGCCGCAGCCCCAGAGAGCTAATCAGTTTGAGAATGTTGCAACCCGCGCCAAATCACCTACTCGGCGCCCTGGATTGCCTGGCGGCTGGGAACCCGCTCCCGGATCATCCCCTCCGCCCGTCTTTCCGCCTCCGGCTGCCACGCCGCCCAGCGTGCCAGAACACTCTTTGAGCGACTTGGGACCGACGACCGAGCCGACCAACAACACCCCCTTGGGGAATGCTCTGCAACAGTTAAAACGAAAGTTTGTATCACACATGCCATCGTCTTCAGAGCTCGTCCGATCCAGTCCATCTCCCCAGGCTTCGCAGTATGTCTGAGCCGCATTTGGTGAAATGTCCTCGTTGATTCCTTTTTTATAAAAATCACAGAAACACGCGCCATGTCACGCCTCAGAGTAACATTCGTAGGTGACTGCCTTGTGTACCTGGATTCCGATTTGATGCGCGCGCTATTTCAGGGGCCAACGTAGATATGGCAATCAAGGCGTGCAAACCTGAAGAAGGGACATTGCTTCATGATCGCAAGCGGATGGAAATCGTCAAGGAGTCGTTGAACGAGGGTTACTGCGATCCTTCTGGCCATGATGGTCATCTGGAACTCCTTGGTGCGCTCGGCTGGTTCATCCAAGACAGACTACTGATATCTCTGAACAGGAAAGATGGGTGACGTGAGAGTCTTTGTTACCAAAGGTAGGGTTGATAATGATTAAGAACGCGGTGACTGACTGAGCGACGACTAATCAAGATGTACCCGAACCCACCACATTCATGACGCGTATGCGCGACCCGCTCGCGCGTTTCATCTATGTCGTAATACCTCTCACTGAGATATACCACCTTCCAATGACCTCATTGCACATGTTTTATGACATGGGTGGAGGACTCATTGCGTTTAATAGGACTGGAAGTATCTTTCTCAACTTGCGGTATTTTCAGGCATGGCGTGAGTCTTTTTTTTTTCTTTTCCGGAAGCCATGGCATTGATGATGCATGCTTTTGGATTGACAGACGATGATGAAGTGAAGCAGGGCCAGTTGCGACAAGCTCAGATTTCCTGGTCTGTTCTTGTGCTCTTCTCTATTCGTCTTACTTGACATGAACTAGGTTCTTTACGCTTGCACATGAGATTGCACACAACTTGATTCAGCCACATAATTCGGAGCATGAGTTTTATTTTTCGGCGATATGTGAATCGCACATGCTTGCGTTTTCGCGACTTATCGGGGGTTAATGCGATGAGGGAACTAGGACTACTAGTAACTTCCAGCTCTGAGTACCAAATCACTGACAGCCGATAAATAATAGTACTATGTACGCCTCATTCCGATTTGTTCCAATCATACCTCATAATTGGCAAACCATCGTCGTACATTATTTCATAATCATACCACGCCCCCACTCGCTTCCTTCCGTTGGCCCAAGTCCACGGACAACGTTTTTGGCCGACCAATACCCGACTTAGTTTCCTTGCTGTGGACAAGACGAGTTAAGCCGTATCTCTTCGCAGAAGCTTGCCTGTGTGACATGGCCAGGTAAGGACTTGGAAAACTGGTTGAAGTAATAAATGGTGAATGCCGCACCATTCAGTGCGGGCTGGCCGCGGTGCTAATTCATATTCCGTATGAAGTCTGCGGTCTGCAATTTTGTGTTTTAGATTGACACGCCACCACTGAGCTGTCCACTTTGACTTGCACTACGAGTTCTCCCAGAGCCACACACGCGGTTTATGAATGCCATGCATGGTGCGTGGGTCTATTAGATGCGGCTTTTTTTTAAAAAAAATCCTCTGTGCTAGATGCGCTTAACTAGTGCAGACGTGGGGTAAAACGAAATGGCGTAGGCTCCGGTAGAAAGCTTTGCGCTCTATATATGTCAGCGGAAAAGGTAACGCCGGAAGAGCTCACTGACACCCCCACTTTGGCAGTATTTCCACGATGGTCAGTTTCCGCAGCCTCTGTTGAGCAGCGACTCTCAGCGCTGGATCACATCGATCGCGGATCCTTTGTGCACAAGCACCATCATGGTATTCTTGTGGTGACATCTCTATCATTCGAAAGTAGCTTGGCAAAGGTGGATGGACTTTTGCCCGCTCTTCGCTTACTAAAGCCAGAACCGAACAGGAAAGTCGATGCGAATTCCCCACTGTCTCCCTGCACCTTGCGACCAGTCGGGCTGGAGGCCGTGATGCGGCACGCTCCACCCGGAACTAAGGAGCACTTCTCTCGCGCGGGTTATAAAGAGAGCTTGCAGGCGCCCTGCTTCCAGAGATCCCAGCAAACATCTCTTGCATCATCTCTCGCTTGTAGCTCCATGTTATTCCGTCTATCGTCCGTGGTGCTCATCTTTGCTCTGGTCGTCCTCGGGACGCCAGTCAAGCGTGACGCGGCAACGCTCGAGTCAGACATTCAAGGTATAGCCGCAAAGGTGCAAGCGCTTGATGACAGTATCGAGGAAATCCCTAGCAGTGGCGCCACGTACGCAGAGGCATTGGTAAGTGCTGTGGTATCGTTATCTTGGGTTATAGCTGCGCCAGAATTCTAATCTCTATCCATTTGACAGAACATCCACGAAGCTGTTATTCAACTTGAGGACGCCATCGAGGAGGCGACGAATGATGTCAATGTGAGTGTCTATTAGCACCCTCTTTCTGCGTCATTCACGAGCATGCCGGCTTCTCCCCTCCGCGCGATAGGCTAGTCCCCCGTTCACCGAAGAGCAATCTTCGACCATAGTCCAGCTCTCTGGGACCTATGTGCCGCTCGTTCAGAAAACCAGCAATGACATTATATCGAAGAAGGACGCCCTCCAGCAGCTTGGCGTGGGCGGGATCGTTGTTAACGACCTCCAGAAACTCAAGTCGGACGCCGACACATTTGCGGCGTTGGTCAAAGCCAAAGTTACGGTACGTCGACATCAAAGACATTAGCGTGGGCATGGTGTGGGCTCGCTCTCGAGTATCACGTCCCGCAGCGCCCACGCCTTTGTCCGTTCCTTATCGGTTTGTTCCAAATTTAACGCGATGACGTGCACAGGTGGATCAACAGGGTAACATTCAGGAGCAGCTCAATGAGGTCGATGCTGCGTTGACCCAAGCGATTGACGCCTATGATTAAAAACGTTTTTGGCCGAGGTGAGGGGTGAACGCTGCTCGCTCGTGTCTTGTTCTAGATGTAAAGTATTTGAGCCTGTATGATATGCGTAATAACATGTGCTTTCTTGGACTCCAAAGGCTGGCGGTCGATGATATGCAAGCAAGATTGGTAGTGTGAGTAGGTCGAACATACAGTTGCGGAGCGCGGGAGATGACCTCGAGGACCTGTGTCTATTCTTCTGGACTAACACGACGCGTTTTGACTAAAGGACATCTGATGGAGGCGCCAGGGAGAACGGTTGGGATAAGCGCCGAGGCGTGCAGTGCATATCCTAGCGAGAGTGAGCAGCAATCAGGAGAGTAATAGACATACTCAAATTCTATTGAGTGAACTGATAGGGAGAGTGCACCTCGCCTTGTTATGTTGCGGTCATCGAAGACGATGTCGAGGCCAGAAGATTTGATGAAACTCGCAATGAAGAGAGGGTGTCGATGTAAGAGTCCGTGTGCACTCTGAACACGCGAACTGCAATGAAGGGCTCACTGCACTGCAATTAACGCGTATCCTTGTCTGTCCCTTATCGAATCCGCTCTCTTGCTGGATGGCGAGGATCGATCCCACCCTATCGTAGTCTGGTCACCAGCTGACTACCCGTCCGGGAGAGATTATCTTGGCTCGATGATAGACATCCGAACGACAATATCTTAAGGAGAGACCTCATGGAGAACGAGAGAAACCATCAAAGCACGTCCAACATGCGTACACTATTTATCAGTTTGTCCAGTATTTCCGGTGTGATCTCCTTCACCTGGACTGTGATCAAACTCTCCGCAGCGACTCGCCTGTATTCTTCCACGTTCCAGCGGGTAGGCGTAAACAAGAGCGCACCAAACGGTCGACGCAGTCGAGCAATGAATTGCAGAACACGCATCTGTTTTTCCGCAGGTGATACGGTCGAAGGAGGCAGGAGTGATCCGGTATCCAGGGCGGAATGACCGCCAAACGGTAGCCCGATGCGAGACATGAGCCGTGCCGTTCGTGTTTGCCGGGTTGTCGATGCGATATTGAAAGGGCTAGGGAACGATGGCAATTCACCCAGCACAGAAGATTTGTCATCTGTATTTCCGTCAATTGATGTTCCTATTACGCTTCCAACAGGGTGGCGGTCAAGGAGAAAGTCGATCCAAGGGTGAATAAGGCATAGAGAAGCTAGCTGGGAGAGATCTTCTGGGGTGTGGATCTCCACAATACCGAGCGCGTTCGTCTGCGCGCGGAAAACACGTTCTGATCCATTCCGAGAGACTGAGACCTGTCCAAGCTTGAAGCTAAGACACGGGAGTTTCATTCGGCGTCCAGAAAACGATGGCACAGGAAGCCCATTCAGTTGGTCATACAGCCTTGTAATTATGATGAGGTTGAGGGAACGCAATCCAGTAGTAATTGTTCGCATTTCATCATCAGGGATGGACGGCGGTACGTGTGAAGTTGGACGGCGGTGAAATGCGGCGATACTGGATGGGAGACAGCTATTGAAGCTGCCGGACCTCCCATTCCACGCAAGGATGCTCATGTCTCCGGAACTCGTGAGTAACTGCGCCAGGAATCGACCGAGTGCTTTGTCTCCCTCGCCATATGTAATTGGCAAGGACATAGAGAATATGCCAAGCAGGGAGTAGGCAGCATCCTCGACCCGTGTTGACTGACATGTCGAGGCAAGGCGAAGCTTTTCTCGTATGTCGTCCAGGCCAGGACGGAGCGCCATCAAGGCTTGTGCTGAGATACCCGTTGCCTCCTCCATCTCCGAGATGATCTCGGGTGACTCCTTGTGGTTGTAGATATTGAGACCCAAGTACGGTGTCCAATCCTCGGTGTAGATTCGGACTACCTTTGACGCATGATACTCCTGTAATGTCCACGCTCGCATATTCCATATGTTCCTCGTCAGAGCACCGCGCTTTGCTAGACGGTCAACCCCACGCAGGAAGATGACCGTCATCGCAGAACGTTCGTACCATTTGAACATGCTAACCAGCGCTTCTTGGAGCACGAAATGATCTCCTTTGTTAATACAGCACGTATCACTCCATGCCCAATTGAATCCTGCCTCTCGAACAATCTTGCAAAACATTTGAAGTTTGTCGTGCGCAGGGGATGCCTCGAGATCAAACACCACGACCCTGATGACCTTTTCAAACAAAGGTTCATTGTCCTCCCACTTGTGCGAGAATGTAGCGTATTGAAAGTATTTCCCAACTTCCTGCTCGATATGGGTATGATCGATGTGTGTGGTCATGGATGAAATGAGCCCCGTGAAGGTTGGCGTCTTTTCGAAACCAGAAGCCTGTTCAGATTTGTCACAGAGACGACCATGAATGGTATCGATGAGCACAAGTGGAGAGTCACGAACCATTTCCTCAATAGTTTTGCGAATGGTTTCTTTCGTCTTCTCTGGCCTGACGTAGCGGTGGGATCGTTCTTCGAAAGGGTATCAACGAACGAATATCCACACGGCATGATTACCCTCACCACGAATCTCTGGATCAGATGATTCTGACATCTTTGACAGCATTGTCTCATATGCAGCTATTGCATCTTCATGATCTCCTTTACAATGCAAAGCAGCATGTCTCCTTTCGTAGCCCAATGAAGAATCGGGATCAAGCCTCATCACCTGACAAATCAGCGTTAGCGTGGGCAAAGAGGAGATCAAAAGCAAGTCGCTTCATTTGCGTCCCTTAATGCATCGTCCCACTCGCCCTTCCTCACACGTGCCGTGCTTCGCTTAACCAAGAAGACTTGCTTGGTAGCGGGGTCTAGAGACAGCGCAGCGCTGTACTGCGAGATGGCCACGTCATATTCTTCCTCATTCATGGCAATATCCCCGAGTTCCTCTAATTTTCCACAGCATCGAGATTTAAAGTCTGAGAGAATAGTCACGCAGATGTCTTTTATATTGTACACATGATCACTCACCTCGAGTCCAATTTGCTTGCTTGCCATGTATTTCCTCTGCCAGTTCGGTATACATTTGGTGGAAACACAAAACTGCGTCCGCTACATGGCTGGTCGTTTCGAGATGCTCACATATGACTTGATAGATTGTGAATCGTGGGAGCACAAACTACAGGCCAAATGCACGTCAGGTACACAAGTGATTCCAAGCAAAACTATGCTCACGCCAGTTGCGGCAGTCAAGGCATCTTTCCACGACCTGGTTGTTAGTCTTGATCTTGCCCACTCTCTCGATAGTGACATCATAGGATGTGATACGTTGTTGTGGCCAGTGGTCACGAAGCTCGGGTTGTCACCGTTTTCCGGTGTGGAAAGACATCGTGAAACGATGTCTTTCTGAAAGTTTAAATGCGATGAGAGAACATGTAGAACGATAGCTCACCAGCAACCCAGGTCTCGACGGGCTTAATCTTTTGTTCGACCAAGCGCAGTACAGACTCGCCAGCCTCTTTAGTGCGACTCACTGCGAGGAGAGCCTCACACGATCGCAGTTGAATCGTGATTGCAAGGTCATCAAATTTCCATCCCGAAATCTGTGAGAAATCGTCATCAATTTGAATACGCTGTAAGGTGAGGATATACCAATGAGACTATCAATGGTGGCAGATGAGTGCCGTTACCCAGTTTGACTCGCGCGTCCTCAAATGACTGGATCGCGCGATTGTAGTCGCCGATCTCCATGTACCGGTTCCCATGGAGAAGGTGCATATATGCCTATTGCAAATATTAGTATGCTACCAAATGATAGCGCATCATTCACGTGCCTGGACTACGTAGAAAGCTTGGTCCCAGGGCCTAACAGCGATGAGGTCGTCTATACGTGATACTGCATCGTCGTGCTCTCCGGCCATGAAGAGGACAACAGCCTAAGACGAGAGAAGCTAAATGAAACCCAGGGGGTATTGCGCGAAAACAACACACCTTGACGAGAAGGAGGATGGCAACGTGATTTGAGTGGAAGAGCAGAGACGCAATGTCGCACACTCGACGTCCCGCGTGTGTGTCCCCCTTGCCGACAAGAGCCACACATCTCGCAATATAACCGAAGGTGGATGACTGAATTTCGATCGACTTGGTTTAAAATGGTGTCAGCATCTATACATGTGAGAGTAGGGAGAATGCACCTGCTCGGCATCCACGAGTGCTGCGTCCCACCGTCGCATACGTGCCCGGACGAGAGCTCGACTGGCGAGTACATGATGTGCTGTATCCTTGGACATCGGGATGGCAATCAGTAATGCTTCCGTCCTCGCGAGTTGACCATTTTTCCATGCATCAAGCACAGCGTCTTCAATACGAATGTCCAGCTCCTTGTGTGAGAAAGGGACATGCTCACGCGCAGGAAGATATTGAAAGAACAGAGGACGACTTTGACAAGAGAAATATTCTTGACGACAACTTTCCGTTGCCGTGAAACTAATGCCAATAGCTGGTCATCTGGGGAGAATGCGATTGAAAGTCCCTCGCTGCTCCGCGAGATGAGGCCGACTTGTGTGTGTGTGTGTCGAGGTGTCCCAGAAGGTGATGTTGTCCTTTGTAGAGTATACTATGAATTTCCTGTGTTGCGGTAGGGCAATCCATGAGCCGTCGTGAGGAACTGACCACTTTGAGACGGTAGACCCGGTGGATGCATCGATTTGCTTCATTTTGCTGTCCTTGGTTTTGACGAACAGGTGGTTGTTGAACCAGAGGAGACCATGCCACGGCATCAGTTCCAGTTTTGCATCGACTAGTAATCGTCCATCATCGCTGTCCCAAACTTGGATGGAGTCATCGCTGGCAGTTGCGATTCGGTCGCCTTGTGGAGAGTATTTCGCTGTTCCAACCCACCGGCCAGAAAAAAGCGTTTGCACTTTTCTACCTGTTGCAATGTCCCAAATGGTGGCCGTGTCATAAGCGCCATTGGCAGAGACGAGTCGAGTGGAGTCCGGCGAGAAATCAACGTCCCAGATGCTGCTCGCAATCTCGCCTGCAAAGACTTGTTCGTAGGTCGTCCCATCCCAAACAAACACATCACCCCGGCTCGATCCTGCTGCGATGGATCTGCCATCCTTGGAGACAGCGATACAGTCGACACCCTCCACTTTCATCGTCGCTACTCGTTTGCCGTCTTTCACTCGCCACACTTGAACACCCTCTCTCCCAGCACTGACGACAGACTTGCCGTTCGCTGTAAATGCCACTGCCCTTACCCAGTCATCAGCGTCAATTTCAGCGGTTTGGGAATATTCTTGTTCAACATCAGTACCAATCTAACTTCGTCTCTCAGCACGCACCCATTGCCGACGTGGACATTGGCGAAAATCAAGAGGGTAAACCAAGAAGCTGTGGTACCCTTGCCTGAAATAGGGTTCACCTCGTGTTTTCGGCGTTTATTTCATACATACTGCTCATCGAAACACGTTCATGCTCTACTCGTAGCACAAAATATCACCTCCACCACGGGGCAGCACGCAGGGCACTGTGCCAACTATCGGAGCAAGGTGCGTCTTCAGGAATGGTGTCGAGGACCTGAGACACTGCGGGCAACCCGTGGAGCTGGTCATGGCTGGCAAGCTTGGTGAGGAGTCGCAGAGCGCGATCGAGCAGATCGACGAGGAGCAGCTTGCTGCCGTGCATGTGGTCGACACGCCATAAGCATCCACCAACCGAGTTCACGACCAAGGGATGCGCTTTGAGACGTTTTTGTTACTCCCCACCGAGATGAGCCACACTAGCTTTGGCCTAACGTGACGATTTCATAGACTCGTACCATTTGAAGCACGAAATGATCCCCTTTGTTGATACAGCACATATTGCTCCATGCCCAATTGAATCCTGCCTCTTGCACAATCCTGCAGAACATTTCGAGCTTCTCGTGAGTGGGAGACGCTTCGCGATTGTACACCACAATGCTGATGACTTTTTTCAAATAATGGTTCATGGTGCAATGGAAGTGTTCCTCGACTTCTTGCTTGACACAAGCATTGTTGATGTGAGTGGTCATGGATGAGATGAGATCACTCAGGGTTGGTGTTGTTTCCCTGCCCCGATTTGTTGCAGAGGCGATCAGGTTGATTGGCACTGATGGCAAATCGTAAATGGTATCGTCCCCCTAACCTGATATGGGATTGTTCTGGGAGAGGGTATCAGCAAACACTACAATGAGTCGATGATTGAGAGTGTATTGTCATCGTAGACCTCACTGTCCATGTGCATGAATGTGCAGCAGGTACGGTTATGTACATACAAGGTTTTGGGTGGGTGAGGTAGATGACATGTAAAAACAATAGAATGACGTGAACATATCCTCAAACCTCCTTCACCTTGACCGTACCACGCAATAGACCAGTCTGGAGATGAACCAGAACATTTAGCGTCTCACTCTACTAACACAGAGAAGCCACCTACCCTGCGGGCAGCAATAAGACCAGCCTTCTGTCCAGGAACGGCGGAGCGAGCAATCGTCGAGGCTTTACCAATGTGTTGGTGGTTACCACCACCATGAGGGTGATCGACAGGGTTCATAGCAACACCACGAGTGCGAGGCCAGCTACAGGGACAAGTAAATAAGAACCACTCTCACATTCTGCGCGTGTAATCTTCCTACCTGTTGCGCTTAGCCTTGTACTTGTGATACGCACGACCAGCCTTGAGCAGAGGCTTGTCGATACGACCACCACCAGCAACGATGCCGACTGTCGCACGCGAGCTCGCCGAGACCGTCTTTTTTGCGCCACTGGGGAGACGAATACGGGTCTTCTGGTCCTCAGGGGAGTGACCGATGATGGTCGCGTAGTTGCCGGATGTACGTGCAAGTGCACCACGGTCGCCGACTTTTTCCTCGACATTGCAGATGATGGTACCCTCTGGGCATTGGCCTACAGGGAGGACGTTGCCAACGGTGAGAACGGCCTTTTTACCGCAGTAGATGAATGCGCCAGTGTGAAGACCCTCTGTAGCGATAAAGGTTTCTTGGCGAAGTTTGTAGCGATAGGGGTCGCGGAAGACGACCCGTGCCAGTGGTGCGCCGCTGATCCAAGCAGCATGAGTGACAAACCACCGAGGGTAAATGCAAGCTTACCGGCCAGGATCATGAATGATCTCCTTGACGATACCACGGATGTATCCATTGCGCTCTGCAAAGTCGAGAGTGCGAAGTTTGGCGGGTGCCTTGTTGTGGTGAGTGTGCGCCTTGAACTGAGGAGGGTTATGAGCGGTGGACGAAATGCGTGATCGTGTGCAACGTACAATAGCGTGCGAGCGCCTCTGTGCCCTAATGACCCGACCCATCGTTTATCTGCTAGGACGTCAGCTACCTCTCTGAGGGATATATAGGGTAGGGAGAGAAACAGCATCCAGACAGAGACCAAGTGATCCAGCGCATACAACGACAGATTTCCAGCTCGGTCTCAAGTAAATGTACAGCCAAGCAAGTCTTCTGGGAATAAAACGATGTGGACTCTGGCAAGCTTACATTCTTTGTGTCTTGAAGGTTCCTTGCTGGCGTCGAGCGTTGTGCCAGTTCGCGTTGCGAGTCTGAAAGTTGAGGCGGAGATTCAAATAAGTAAAGTTATGTCAGCATCGCTGACCATCTCAGTGACGCCTATCGCACACAGATCATGCAAGGACTTTTATCTCTTTCCTACCGCTCAGCTTTTCCATGGATTATCACCCAAGTCTCCTCGAGCACGGCGTGCGTGTAGTCAATCTTTCCATTGCAAATCTCACAGTATCGACTTTCTGCGTGGTTGATCCATTTCTGGAAACCCCCTTGTCTCAGTTGCTCATTCAGCACGTCCTCGCGACATGCTTGGACCCTGCACGTATTCCACACAGGTTCATCCTCAACCCAGTGCCAACTTGCCGCTGGGTGTTCGGTGCCCTGCCTTCACCGGTCCCCCATACACTTCTGGCAAGAAATACGTTTCCATGATTCTTACATCTAGCCTTCCTTCGACGCGCCGGAATTCTCGCCGTCCCGTTTTCCGCATCCCCGTCAATCGCACTCTTCAACTGTTTCTCTCGGCTCTCCCTGCCTAGTCACCCGCCATGTAGATTCGCATACCTTGTAAACAGTGAAAGGTAAAAAAGTACCGCACAAGGTTCAACATAACTGCGTGGTTATACGATTACCCCCGTTTGGCTATTTCGACGCTAACCCATGGCACTGGGCCCCGTTTCAGGGCGCGCGCTATATTTGTGCTAGATCAGGAATCAGGCATCAACCCAGCCTTGAGATAAACCATAACGAGAGTGTCGAGACTGTGCCAGCCACAGAAGACGAGAAGGAATG
>JBBPNZ010000033.1:12853-55301 GCA_038091195.1 Phylloporus rhodoxanthus | reverse complement strand
CGGTATGTTCTCCCAGCCGAACCGTTTCATTGGTTGACCGTGAACTTGCCAGCGAGTACATTGTCCAAGAAGACCTCACCAAAGCTGCCCGCAAGGTGAGCGATGCCAAGAAACACGAGAGTATGTCCCTTGCAATTACTTCCTTGTTCGATTCTCTGACTTTCCTGCTCAGCCAAATTGGAGTATTCCGCATAGATCATTCATGTACCATAAGTACCGTACCATACTAAGAGGATTGATTACCTAAGCCTATATTGTTACTCGTCCTTTTGCTCCAAATCGAGGAGACAAGCCTCTGTTTCTTCCAACGCGCGAGTCAACGACGTGGTCAACGGTGAGTCCCCGTGAGCTTAAACACGTATTCTGCGCGCGCAGAACAAGGACCACTCGTTGACATTCATCATTATCTGTCATGGGTCGAAGAAAACGCCAATTTCTCGACGATGGTGATTCCGACTCTGGCGCTTCTGAGGGTTCAGAAGCTGACTTCGGACTGAACGACAACGACCCGGACACGAGAGATGAGCGTGCCCTTTTCGAGGACCCTTACCGGCACAAACGGAGGCGGAGGAATGAGAAAGAAGATGCTACCTACGGTGTGTTTGGGGACGATACTGACGACGAACGATACGATCGGAGGGGTGGTACAAGCCAAAAGAAAACTGACTGGGCAAAGGCACCTGCATTTGTATCAGGAGACAAGGTCGACTTGAAAAAGGAAACGGACGATGTAGAGACCAACAGCGCGGCGGGAGATGAAGCAGTCAATGACACGGATGATGAGGCGGAAGCAGTCGATGAGACGGATGCCGATGGTGTAACTCCGGACAGTTCCACGGACGAGGCTCAAGACGAAGACGAAGGAGAGCAGCCGGAGCCACCAATCGTGGCGCCTGCACCCAAGAAGCCAGGCCTTGGTGCATCCGCGTTCTCTAATATGCCCACTTCTTTCGGTGCTACTTCTCGGACCCAGCGTGCTTTTCTTCGCAGCGAATCTTCTTCCGGTCCCAATTCACAACGCAGTACCCCTCTTCCTGTTCATGAACAAGTACACTTCCACAAAATAGGCGGCACCCTAGGTGCGCAAATGCTCGCCAAGATGGGCTGGAAAGCGGGTACCGGTCTTGGTGCCACTGGAGAGGGTATTATCATTCCAGTCGAGAGCAAATTGCGGCCAAAGAATGTGGGTATTGCCTACAAAGGCTTCAAGGAGAAGACGGAGCAATCAAAATTGGAAGCTAGAAGGAGAGGCGAAGTTATTAGTGACGACGAAGAGCTACCACCCACTGCAAGAAAGGCGCGGGAGGCGAAGGAGAAACGGTCAGATGCGTGGAAGCAGCCACGGAAGGTGAAGACCAGAATTGAACACAAAACATATGAACAGATCCTGGCAGAATCTGGACAAGAACCGTCAATCCCAAGTATTGGCCCTATCATCGACGCTACCGGACGCGAGGTTAGTACGTGCTCATTCTCACTTATTCTCTTGTTGATGTACATGCTCTTAGCCGCGAGAACTGGCTTCGCTGGCTGAAATTTCCACGGCATCATGGACACCTTCGACCGACCCAACTCGAATACCAGAAGTCCGACATAATCTACGGCTGATTGCAGCTGCCTGCAAAACAGATCTCGACGGTCTTGCACGCGAGGCTAAAGTCCTTGAAGAGCGTAAACGCTTCGTTGCTGAGGAAGACGCTCGGTTACAGAAGAAAGTTGTCGCCGAGGCTGAATGTATGTATTCCTGCAGCTCTATCTTTCCATGAAAACGCCTCATGAATTCACCCGTGCAGTGATTTCACGGCTTCAACAAGTGTCCCTTGTAGTGGATGAAGTCAACGCAAAGTCTAGAGAACTTGCTTCAATGTGCGAAGCTACTCTGGATGACTTCTCACCACTTTTCTCCAAGCTTCTTCAGTTTTCTCCGGAATTTGATAAGTATCGGCTGGATGAGATTGTTGTCGCTGCTATTGTTCCGATTGTTCGACGGATAGTCGCTCAGTGGAATCCGCTTCGCGATCCATCCATCCTCGTTTCTACCTTCCGCAATTGGAAGCACGCGCTCAAAGTTAATATCGTCGAGGAACCCCCGCCAATGCAACTTGATGTGTACGGAGCTGCGACCGTTGCTCTGAATCCCGTTGTTGAGCAACCTATGACACCTTTTGAATCACTTCTTTGGAATGTTTGGCTGCCCAAAGTACGGACGTCCATCAACAACGAATGGGATCCCTGCGATTCTTCGCCCGCGATCAAGCTTTATGAGACCTGGGCTTCCTTTCTACCACCCTTTGTACGCGATAATATGCTGGACCAACTCATCCTCCCAAAGCTCGCCAAAGCTGTTTCAGAATGGGACCACAAACGGAGTTCCGTCCCTCTCCAATTACTTGTATTCCCCTGGCTGCCTCATCTGGGTCTACGTGTCGACATTGTCCTTGATGACGCACGGAGAAAAGTGAAGTCTATGTTGCGCACCTGGGTAGCAACCGATAGCCTTCCTGAAGACCTCGCTGTATGGCGGGATGTCTTTAACAGCGCCGAATGGGAAAATTTGATGTTGAAATACGTCGTTCCAAAGCTAGCATCGCATCTCCGTGAGGAGTTCCATGTAAACCCACGCGCCCAAGAGATGCGGCCGCTCACTCAGGTCGTACTTCCCTGGTCATCTCTCCTCCGAGGTTCGGTTATGAGTCAACTCTTGGAAGCCGAGTTCTTCCCCAAGTGGCTCGATGTGCTGTACATCTGGCTTATCCAGCCACGAGTGAGCTTTGAAGAGGTCGCTCAATGGTATGCGTTCTGGAAGGGCGTTTTTGCAGAGGATGTTTTAGCTCTCAAAATCGTCCAAAAGGGATTCACAAGAGGGTTACAGCTGATGAATGAGGCGATCGAGTTGGGACCTGATGCGCCTACGAAACTGAGGCGGCCTGACGCAAAAGTAGAGTTGGCCACTGCAGCCAGGACCACCAAGGAAACGACCAAAAGGGCCGCATTACCCTCGCGCACGCTCGAGGTCTCCTTCCGCTCCATCGTTGAAGAGTTTGCTGCAGAGCATAATCTACTTTTCATGCCAACTGGGCGTGCACATGAGACATCGCGGATGCCGTTGTTCAGGGTGTCGGGGCCAAGCGGCAAGGGAGGTATGTTGGTTTACATTCAGGACGATGCAGTGTGGGCCCCAGAAGGGGACGAGTATCGAGCAATCAGTCTGGAGGAGATGGTACTGAGAGCAGCCAAGTAAATTACTACTGTGTGTATTATGCAGAGCCAATGTAGGGGTGCTCGAGATTCAACAGCCGTTCCCTGACCTCTTGGCTGTCAGTAAAGCCTCCTGGCTCTCCCATCTTATAGCAGCCTTTGCCACTGACCTGGAGTGTGGATTTCTATTCGAGTCAAGTATAATGGATCAGCGAGGTGTCCGCCGCCTCGTGCGTTGGTAGTACTTTATCCCGGCGAACGCGCCTAACCCTCAACTTGTTTTACTCCAGCCACCAGGAATTGGTGTGACCGGGGATTCACATCTACCCTGAATCGAAATCCACCCCGTACAAGATCTGCAAAGGTGATCACATCAGAATCAGCCGGCAATTTGGTTGGACTTCAACCGGTAGAAATATATAAATCAGAGTGATAATGTATGTCTGGAGATGATGAGTGGTGAGTACTTGAGTATGCAACGAATAATATATGCGAATGGGGGTTGTAGCTTGTGGTATGAGCCGAACGTTCGCGTCCATTATCAATGATGGGGTTACAGGTATGCTCTTGAGGACCTGCGCGCCATCTGTAACGTCAAAATTTGAACGGTAAGCAACCATTGATTGGCATGAAGAGGGCACTACCTCAATGACCTTCCACCCTCCGGTGATATCGTCTGACATTTCTTCCACTACGCGCGTAATTACAGCCGCATAGGTGCACTGTTCTACACGATTCTCAGCCCCAACTACAACCTCGCGCGAGACAGCGTTTCTGAATAGTAAGACTTCCTGAGTAGCAAATGTCACGACAAATACCGGAATAGAATTTTCAAGGATTTTCCCGTCCGATACCTGGCTCTAGGTCAGAAATGATCACGTAGAAGTAAGCTGATGGCCTACATCGACTTGTCGTATGTCCAGAACTTTGCTATCACTAATAAGTCCCTGGCGAAGATACTGTTCCATCGTTGCCCACAGGACGTTGTATGTCTGTTCAGGGTTCAGCGATCTATATATCCGGAAACCCAGAATTTGCTTACAGCTTCAGAACACCATCTCGTCAATGATTCCCGGTCTGCAGACAGATACGCATCGACAACTTCGGGAACGATATATTCCCGAAGTTCTCGCTCGAACGATTCACGCGAAAAGATGGGGTCAAGAGATCTCATCATGCGTGTCACCTGTGCCACTTCGTTCTCTTCGAACCATGAGCCAATCGTCGAAGTGACGGCGCGTAGAGGGACAACCAGAGGAGATTCCGATTCTTGATAAGCAGAATGCAGGGCAGATAATTGTTGCATAACAGGATTGGTAGTCTTGAAATTCTCCCATGCTACTTGTCTTGCGGAGGGTTTGACGAAAACAAGTGCCTCGCCAGCCCTAGAGAAGAAATAAGAAACAGGGGAGAGGGGAAAGAAATAGCTTACTCAGGATTTTCTGAGATGACGCGCCGACCGGAAAGTCCAGCTTTTTCGAGACGCTTTTGTCGTCGTAATCTACGAGCCTCTTTGTCCTCGAAGCCAGCATGCTTGGCAGAGCCGGAGTCATCCAGTGCGTCAACCAGCGTTTCCGCTAGAGTCTTGTAAGCAGCCGTATTGCGGATCGGTTCAGTCGTGTGGGCAATGGTGCTGGAAAGAGTGTTGGTGGCACGAGATATCTGAGTGGGCAAGATGAAGTAACGAGAAGGACGGTGACCAAAAATTCACGCACTGCGCGCATGATCTCACTCTCTTCCATAGTCCTCAGTGCCTCGGAAACGGCATCACCAACCTTGACGCCAGTCTTTTTGAGTTCTTCCGCCGCCGCTCTCAAGCGGGGATTTTCCTTGATGCTTGAAGTCAACTGGAATAATGGATGTTGAGCAAGACAGAAAGTTGAGAAGAGGAAGTTAAATAGTTACCCTCGCACGCTCGTAGACATCCCTGGCGCGTTTCAAAGCTTCCGAGTCCTGCAGCTTGTCTACGTCACCTTGTAGTTGCTTGACATTGTCCTGTAGCTCCCTGTTTTTGCGCAGTTCCTCACGAAGGACTTCGACAAAGGTTTGGAAGGGAGATTTTGGAGGTTCGTTATGAGCGGATGAGGATGCGTGGAAAGAGCGGGATATCCGAAACGGAGGCGGAAAGCGGGTCGGTGGTACGTGACGGGGAATCGAACGCGTACGTTGAGCGACAAGGAAACTCCGGACGTGACGAGGCAGCATCGATGGTCACAGCGCGTTGCAGAACGATAGAGCGCTTCCAAAAATAGAGATGCTCGCTGGGAAGCTCTCGGCACGCAGTTTGCCGTTTCAGCCGTCGCGTGCCGTCTTCCCCTATATTGGCCAGCAAGAAGTCCCCTCACAAGACCCCAAACAAATCTCCTTGCTCACTGGAGTTGCACAAAATGAGTTGGAATTGGCACCCTCCAGCGCAATCAGCCATTCCGCCAAAGTGTGTTGGAGCACGCCATTCGCTCAGCCATGTCTCAACTTTCCATATTGAAGTAAGTATTATCATTGCACACCGAAACCGGATAACAGCTGGGGCTGGGTGTTATTCGCTCATCGGACATGGTGACATGTATGGATCTCTGATCAATTGGACCCGCCAGTGTGATGGTCGTCAATGTCACCACAAGCGACTGCATCAACACCCAAGCAAAAAGTATGGCAAAGTCGAGGTTTGGAGAGCAAGCAGGAAAGATGGACTTATCATTTTGTAGTATACATGAATTTCCAGGCAAAGACGGATGTCTGATAGCTACTCGTATCACTTATATCAACCTTGTTCACGACTCACGACTCGGGTATGAGCAGATTTCCCAAACTGAGATAGTGACTCCCCCCGTTCTGCAACGCGCTCCAAGACAGACAAGAAAATTCGATGTATTTCCAAAAAATTCCGTATTTCATTTCACTACACACTAATAGTCGCGTGACACAACGAATCAGCGGACTTGTTGCGTGGCCGGAACGCGCACGTGCGGAGTCCTGACTTTGATACCTATGGGGAACAATCTGAACGGGGAATATCCACTAGTTTGGGAGTACTCACCAAGTTCTTCGCAGATAAGGTCTGCTCCCTTCTCACCGACTAACAGCGCAGACGAATAGGTGTTCGTGCCGAGGTTGTCCTGTCCACAGATAAATACTACAGTATCCCGCGAATAAACGACAGTAAACGTACAGGGCAGATGCTCAAGTCGATACACTTCAAGTTCTGGGTGCCTGGGATGTGATTGGTCAGCTTCTGCGATGGTGTCCATCAATACAGAGCTTGCCATAGACATTCAGACGGGCATCAACGACACCGCCTTGCTCACGAGGCTTCATAGCTAAGACACACATGAAGTCTTGCCGCCATTTATCGAGGGAAAACGCCTACCGCAGGTGCCCAAACTGTGCCACGTAGTTTCGACATGATCTAGTTATATTCTTAGAGTTAGCTCACGTTCTATGTGCATCTGATCCCGCACTAACCAGAAATCCAGTTGTCAATGGCTTCGTCGTCCTCTTTCGAGTACTTGATATCGTCGTGAACTTTGTGATGGTCGTATGGTTCGCCTGGTTTGTGCCACGAGCCTATGTGGATGCCAACAGTGAAACTGTTTGGCAACAACTGTTTCGCAGTCTTGATGTCAATGTCTTTGGCCGCCGCAGGGGAAGCTGGATGGAAATGAGGGTGGTGCGAAGTAAGCTCGCCACGGAAGGCTATAGTCTTGCCGTTAAAAAAGCTTGCACAATAAACGTCAAGACATTTACCATCCATACGCCGAGCGACTTCGCGAGTCTTCTTGTAACCCCAGCGAATAGGGGCAAAATCGGCCTTGTTATTCATGAAACCACTGTCAAAGTAAGGCTCGACATAGGGGTTTGGAGATGCAATGTGAATCTGTTGAACGACTGTCAAAATCGCAACCACGCGCACAATATGTACCTGCCTTTCCGCGACTAGCAGGATATTCCTAAATGAAGATGAGCTCGCGAACGGAACTTGATTGCGTAAATGATATTACCAGGTAGTGGAATCTGAGCAGCACTGGTCAGCAGTCAAGCTCCAGAAAAGCCTGCACTTGAGCTTACATGGTCATGTACTTTCCGGGTGGAAGTAACGTGTGGTCAGCGTAAGCTGTTATATGGATCGGAGTGAACTTGAAGACAACATGCAGTGAAATGAAGCAGACCTGCAGAAACAATAGCTCCGAACCTATATCCAAGTGATTTAAATAAACAAATCGCTCAAGGATCCTCAGACTCACATAACGGGTTTGTCAGGTTTGTCCTTGAAGTACTTTTCCCAGAGTGCATTGAACTCGGGACCCATCTCTTTGAGTTCCTCCTCAGTTGGGCGAATCTATGTAGTAAATCAACCGTGTTCCCAGATAGGATATGGCTGACAGCCAACCTTGAACCCAGCATCGATACCGTTGGAGGACAAACGTGCCTTCTCAGGACTTATCTCCCACTCAGCAAACAGCTAAGCGCCAAGTTAGTTGGTCGTGTTAAACGGGATGTTCGCATCACCTCCTTTCGTAGGTTCTCGTCTCCACGCAGGAAATCATCAAATGTAGTAGTTTCGTTGGAGACACGATAGACTGTTGAAAAATCATTATGCGCAATAAGAAACGCGATCATCATTCTCACTCGATAACGTTGAGTAATGATCCTGGTATTCTTCGCTATTCATCGCAGGTCGACTCAGAACTGAACTTCACATGCATTCTAAGCGGGTCACTCACCCAACCCCAGGAAGGTCGCTGACAACGTTGATGTTGAGTTGCTTCAACAAGTTTGCCGAACCAACTCCGGAGCGCTCAAGGATCTATGTAGAAGCATGATCGCGTAAGCGCGCGAAACGTTCATCTGGTCTAGATCATATATACCTGAGGTGTTCCGAGAGTACCAGCACTGAGGACGACATACATGCGAGCTAGGACCTATAGACAGATTCAGGAATCCCATGATCATGTATGGTAGAACACCTACAATTGTTTCCTGGATCTCGGCATTGTTGGCACGGTTCCTCGGAGGGACGTAAGCGACTCCAACAGCCTTGGTTCCTTCAAAGATAACGCGCGAGACACGAGCATTGGTTCGCAAGTAAAGGTTGGGCTGGACGTCCATGACACTGTGTACATATGCTGCCGAGAGTTCTAGCATGATGTTTCCATGGAGCATAGACCAGCCTCACCAGTTGCAGCATCACTGCGACGACCAGTGTGCCGGTGAATATATTTGGCCCAGATCTCGGCACCATGGCCAGTATCGAGATCTGTTTAGGTTAACATTGGACGTTTCATATCAACCATTGCAGATTACCTTGAATGTCATCTAGCAGAAGATAATGAAGCAAAGAACGTAATCGATGTACAGGATGCTACCCACCACTGAATGGAACACCGATGGCATGGGTAGCACGCAGGAAATCCTGGGCAAGTGGAGCAACTTGACCACCGTTACTGATGGCAATTGGACCATCATATCCGTGAGTATCATTATTCGCTGGCTTCTGGTAGTTCTCAATCTAGATTGGGCTTCGGATCAGAGTGCACTCCTCATTTACACTTGGCGTAATGTGCATACCCGCTTCATCAGTGGGAGCAGATCTGAACAGCTCATTAGTCCCTCGGTAAGCCAACAAACGAGCCCCCCACCTTTAGCGGTCCAACCAGGAGTCTTGAAATCATCTGCATATGAATTGTTGTGCAGTACAATTAAATATACTCGTAAGAACCTACCCCAGTCAGAAGCGGAAGCCTGTCAACAACGCGTAAGCACGCAACCGTACATAAATGGCAGACCTACTCTTGTATACATCTAATAAGAGGAACAGTGCATTGACATCAAAGAAGAACCCGTTAAAGTAAACATACCTGGAAGTTGACGCTAGAAAAACGTTTGGTCAATGAAATGAAATGCCAACCACGAATTTTCCATACTGACCTACTACCACCACCTTCAAGGTGAAGATGAAAAAGGAATAAGCAGGCCATTTATCTTGATTCGATCGATATCTTACCCAGGATGTTGGCACATCTAGACTTGTGAGTCAACAACAGTTCAGTACGGTGTGAGGACGAACTGACGGGACAATACTTTGCCTTCCTCTGAGGAAGGGCGAAGGCTGAGAGTCGACATAGAAGGTAGCGTTGTTATTTCTGCGGCAATGCGTCAAGAACATCAGTAACAAGAGATCGATAGCTACATACATGCCGTCTCGTTGCATGTTCCTGGCGAAGATGCCGGGTCGGTAGACCCAGGGATCATCACGGTTGTTAGCGCCGCCTACAAACGAGCGTCAAGGGCGAAGACAACGTCCAGAAAGCGGTCTGACCTTCGATGAGCATAACCTTGAGGCTGGGGTCGGCGTACGCGAGGCGTCCGGCGACGACGCAGCCTGCGGGGCCACCACTATGATCATGGCAAATTATTAGAGAGACGCGAAGAATGTCGCACGACGTTCTCACCCGCAAACGATGACATCGACTTCTTGTGGGTGTACCATGGTTATTAAGAGACTCGTCTGGAGAGTTGAAAGGGATCCGGGGTGGGTTATAAACCCCAGCGGGGTCGAAGACTACCGGGGCTATCATCGAAGGGTAGCCTCGTTTGATCGATCTAGTCGACCAATCGAGTCATCAAATCGCCAGTTAGTTGACCAGCTTACTGATTTCATTGGGGAGATCGAAATCGGCACTGGTGCTACTATAATTCTGAGGAAAAAATCAGAACACATGTAGTTAAACCGACCAGTTATAGTTATAAACCATACACCGAGCCGAGTGCCCCTCCACATTAAATGAAAGTGTTTCCCAGTCCAGTGTAGAGAACGCTCAGTTTGATTGTATGGCGGCATATCTGCGAATAGTTGGATGACTTGTGCCAACATGAGACCAGTTTCGACATCAACGTGGGCTCAAATGCCGGTATACCATCCTTTTTGACTCACTGAAACCTATCGGCGACCCTTCCCAATGAACCATGAAATTCAGTGAACCACACAACACCTCAGGTATGGATGACGACTCGGTTGATAGTATATTGCTCTATACGAAGACCTGGGCACGGGCGAACGGATTCAAGCGGTTCAGCTGCGTCACTGGATCTGTTGAAGAGCCTACACCTTGGAACTGTTTTCAACAGTCGTCTTCGTACCAGGTCTCTTCCACCTCAAGATGGCTTCTGCAGACGCACTGATACAGTGGGATGCTTCATCCAACCGCTTTCAGCAATGCTGTAGCTGAATTGGCCCAAGGACGGGTATATTTGCATCAAAGGAGTCTGGGCTCCAAAGGATGTAGCCATGCAGGCATTTGCCGTCGTCTCGCAGACTGTTGGTGAGCTCATGTTCAAAGACCCGAATGTAAGTGGTTTCGATCTAGCATAACCTTCGATGCTATTACTAATTCTGATAAAGGAAAAAAAAAATCACAACAGATAATAGTACGATCTAACTATACACCGAGTCAACTGTGTCCCTCCACATTAAATGAAAGCGTCCCCCAGTCCAGTGGAGAATGAGTAATGGACACAATTGCTCGCTCAAACACACCCCTCGTGCATTACCAAGACGTTCTTATCTGTTTCCGGCAACGAGCCGCAGCGTCAACACGCGATCATCAGACACCATCAAGATTTCATCCCGCCCAGCTTGGTTGTATCCGGACAACTGACCGTATCCAGTACCATATCCGGGTAGGGACGGACGCCCATACACAGAAGGTGGCACTTGCTGATACGAGTTTGGCTGGTATGCTTGCGGCGAATAATAAGTGCCATGATGCGGGTTGGTCGTCGATGTCCCTGAAGGCGGCGTATCTGCAAACAGCAGGCGGAGGTTGTTACCTTGGATGACTTGCGATATGAGACCCGTTTCGACATGTCGAATCTCCACAAACGTGGGCTCAAATGCCAGGACATACGGATACCTCATTGCTAAACGAAGTCGAGTCAGTAACATGCATGTCGCAAGCCGTAGTATGTCATCCTTTGTAACTTACCGAAACCTGTCGGTGACCCTTCCCAATGAACCATGAAATTCGGCCGTGACCGCCAACCGCTCCTGTTGACATAAAAAGCAAACTCTTTGGTCGCCCAGAGTAAGTTCCCGCAGTAATTTTCCTGCCTTTTCTCTTACCGTCATAGCATAGTAGGAATTCGTTGTCAATCCGATAGATCGCCATCGGACGCAGGTTCTCTCGCCTCCTCACAAAATCAAGCGATGCGTCGGCAGGATCCAACAAGCTCTGGGTATCCAAGCTCTCGAGGTCAACGATTTCAAAGCCCTTTGAACAGCCCACACAGAGTCTCGTCTTCAGAAAATGGATCGAACTTGACTCGACAGGAATGTAAAATTCCTGGCCTGACTGTCAACTTGAAACGGACAAAAGACAAAAGACATACTCTGAAAAGTTTGAGCGTGTCATTCCCTCCCTGTAAAAGTTTGCGGAATGTTGGTTTGCTCCGCCCTCGTATGTTCTGATCGATCGGTTCAAGGGTCTTGATTGTGCTGGAGAGAGGGCTTGACTTCACGACGCAAACAAGCGTTTTTCCAAGGCAGATCCCAGCCTTGAAAAACGTTGTATGCGAGGATATACGCTTTGCACGCTTCAGACCACCCATGGGATCCATGGGATCAAGGGCTTCCAAGGGAAAAGTGATCACTTGCCGTTCTGCAAAAATGCATGAGTTACGAAACATCAATAAGGGAGACACCTACCCGAAAGTACAATTAGGAGCTGGTATTCTTCCAGGACATCAACCTGCGAAACGTCTAGCAATGCCAAGACTTTAATAGGGCCCCTGTTTGGTTCCCTCAGGTCTGATAAGTAGACGCCATCGTCCGTTCCAAAGGCTATTCGTCTCCCATTGTCTACACCATAGTCAGCTCGATCATAACTTATTCCACCTCGACTCACCAAAGGGGGCTGCACAATTTACCCTATTAGTACCCAAGAAGAAACCTTCCGACACGGCTACTGTATCAAAGGCCATACTCCGTTCCCTCAATGAGTCTTGCTGCTTTGTTATCGTTTCCACCCATTTGCGATGGCTCACAAAAGTGCTCGCCCATAGTGTCATTTGGTAAAACTTTCGCCCCAGATGTACAAATGTGATTGAAAAGTCGCCCTTGCCATCGACCTTGATAGGGATCTGAGGTGGGTAAGGCGCACCACGACTCAAGAGTTTCTTCGTAACTTCCTTGTTTTGGGCGGAAATGAGGAGCAACTCTAATGGAATCGGCTATGCAATCGAATGATTCGTCAACAGGAGAGAAGAGAAGAGAAGAGAACTTACACGACGGTAGACTTTGTATTGTTCATGTTTGGATTTTTGCTTGACCATTAGCAACGCATGATCAAACAGATATACTAACAAGTCCCCACTATCTCCTTGGGAGCCGCCGCGTTTATTCAATGCGCCTTTATAAACGAGCTGGCGGGAAGGGTCTTGTAATTTCAGGTCCTAAACATCATAATGACCTCAGAATGTGATCCTTGAGGTTAAAACAGATGCGAACCACTTGCTCTCCAGGCCTATACACCAACTGCTGATCGAGTTGCAGCAAATTGAACCGATTTTCGGTCTTTCCTGTCTCCACGTTCACCTTGGCGAGGAACTCCCTGACCACGGTGACGACTTGAGCAAGAGTTTGCTTATCTGGATTGTCTTCTGGAGTGTGTTTAATGACAGCTTCCAATAGCAACGGGTAACGTGCAAGACGGGTTGTGGGCTTCGTGAGGTAACCATTCAGCTCCAGTTTGCGAGATTCAGGAAGCCGTTCTGTGGCCTGCGCGTACCTCGTCGTGAGTTATTCTATCTGTCAGTCGCACTACGGCGTACCTCAACAAATGCCGCAAAGGCTGGGTTAGAGCTTTTTTCCTTTTCAAACTCATATTTTCCGTACAGTTGATGAGCACCGTACGATACGAACGGGCCAAAATGAGGAACAGCTTCAAGCAGGATGTCACCGATACGCTCAACAACAGCATATGACTTTTGACGTTTATTCAGCGCATCACGCAGGCGGGTATTGACGGCAACAATCTCCTGGATATTCCAAAAGACCTGTTGGATGAAATCGGTACGGCGCTCCGCAGGGATAATGTCGCTATCCTTCAAGTTATTCATCCAGACCTGCAAAAAATTTGATGCATGAAGATGAAAGTACGCGAGAGAATGAAACACGACACATACATCTCGAAGATACTCCATGTCGCGCACAAAGTCGCGTTCCGTATAGATCACTTCGTTGATAGCCTCTTGCCGTTTTTTCTCCGTGTCGGACACGCTGTTCACGACTTCTTGTGGCACGGAGTGTATCCAGAGAGTCCCGGGTTCCTGGTATCAGTCACATCATTAACCTGCAACCTTTCATAGTCGCAGCTCTTACGACAAAATCGCCCAAACTCTCCCGCGAGATCTGCTTCTTGAGGAAGGGTTGAGGTTTCATGTTGAGCCTCGCCTGCTGTTCTAATCGCCTCGGACATGCAATGCTGTAACACAGTTGGTCCCTTGTGCACGTGGGGGAATAGCAATCGGTCAAAAGAGTGAAAACACCAGAGGGAAGGGGAATCTCGTCGATAGATTCCGTGCCTTTTGACGGTCTGGGTTCGGGTGCTCCCGTCACCGGGGAGTCCTTTTCGTGAGAGTCACTTGAACCATGTCCCGTAGAGGCCATTGATACCCCCCTTAGACCGTCCAACTTGCTTTGTACAGGAGATTTGCCCTCCACGTCGTCGTCGTCAAGATCAACAACTGCGGCGACGAGCTCCCCGCTCACAAAGGGGCTCAGCTTGGTCTTGAACTGATAGAGCTCAGCTGCACTGTCTCGTAGACGATGATCATAGGTAACATCATGGAAGAATTTCTGTGCGTCTAACGCGCGCCCTAGTAGCAGAGCGAGATTTCGGTCCGTGGTTTTGATGATGTATGCCAGCTTGTCTACTGCTTCTCGGCCGTCGAACGCTTCTTTGTACGTGAGTCCATCCTTGATTCGGTCTGCAAGAGTGATGCGTTCTTTGAAAGCCTCCGCTACTCTCGAGAGTAAGGCAGGGTAGACGAAGGGAGAACGAGGACGTGTTGTAGAAAGCTTTGTCGAGATGGTGGGAGAGTTTCGACCGCCTTGAAGAGGTTGTGGTATGGGCGGGCGAGAACGATTGTCTATTAGAGTACGCATCGAATTTGAGGTAGAAGATATGGACAGGGTCCTGTCCTGCGTAGCACGATCGCGACGGAACGCAAGGCTAGGCACGGTGCGAGCCGAGTCGGAGGAACGTCGTGCAACGGAATGATCAACAAGAGTAGTTGAAGCGGAAGAAGGGTTGGCGAGAGATGAACGCGAGCCAGCCTTGAGAGCAGTGTCGAGCTGGAGGTGATAAGGACGAGAAGAACCACCAAAGTCGGACTTGACGGAGAGTGGACTTGATTGGGAATTTTGGGGCTGCTGCGCGTGGTAGGTTTGAGGGAAGGCTGAAAGAAAGGCACGGAATTAGCATATTGTGCAGCACACGGACCAGATATGGGACGGAGTGACCCACGTGTATGCTCTGAAGACTGAGCCCATGGCAACTCGCTGGGGGGTTCGTCCGGAGCCTGTTCATCTGCAGCAAAGTCGATGTTGAGGCGGCCAATGTCGGTGTCGATTAGGTCCAGACGAGGGATCTCGTCAGTGGGACAGGGTGATGTACCATTCTGGGGGGCAGGGTTGGTGCGGAATACCTGGGCCTGATAAGCCTGGGCAGGCGTAAGACCAGAGGTAGCGAGGGCCTCGAGCGTAGCATCTGGTGGATCTTCTGGTTTCGGGGGTATGATGGCAGAAGTGATGGGTACGCTGAGGACAGAGGGTGCACGGGGGTGGAGCGGAGCGAGCACATGTTGGCGATGTGGGAGGTGCTGGGAGTGCTGGTAGTTGGGTGAGACGGGTAAATGGGGCTGGGATGGCGACTGGGCGTAGGTGGGGTGCTGGTAGTAGACTGGCTGGGACGGCGAGGTGCGTCTGTCGACGCCCTGGTAATAATTGTACGGCGGAGAGAACTGGTTCACTGGGGGGCGATACTGTCCACCTTGGGCGGGCTGGCCGTAGTATGGACCCGCCGTTGCCTGGTGGTGAGTTGTCGAGGGACGGCCAAAGATGGACTCGTACGCCTCGTTGCGCTTGTCTGGCTGGCGAGGGCCGGCTGGCCTTTCCATCATGACTAGCAACAATAAGGACTGCTCGTCGTCGTCGTCGGTCGGATCGAGTTCGTAGCGATTGAGTGGTGTCGATCCGCAAGCGATGATGCTGGAAAGAGCGCGACAAGCACAATGCCCAGTTTGGGGCCCGGGCTCACTTTCTCAGCGCCATCCACGACGACGACGACCAACAACCGAGCAGGTAAGTCTATGCATTACGAGTATCTATCCAACCATGTACCGTGTGCTACCGCGACGCCGTTCAACTCACCTCCGTCCCCAAGCACGCTCACCAAGCTCCTCCCAGATCTCACTCACGCCGAAAGCGACCCGCTCTTTCACACTCTGCACACTGTCCAGTGCAGGTCGCACGTCCAATGCAAAGACGGGCTCGCCGTCTGGCGTGGGTGGAGCGGAGTAGTAGTCGATTACGTACCGTACTTCTTCGCCCGTACGTGGTCTCCGAACGATCCAGTCGTGACGATCAAATGGAGGTTCGGTGCTGTAAGCCACGTGAGTTTGATACAAAAAATGATGCGGCAGAGACATACTTGAATCTCGAGGGTAATACCCACCCAGCCAGCATCCAGAACCTGGCCTTGGGGGAAATGACGCCTGGCCGGCCCTGGAACCTAGCGAGATGGGGCTCTTGGTCGCCAGGCCTGATGGAAAATGCATCAATGGCGATTCGGGCAAGTGAGAATCATCCTACTGGGCGACACGCTTCTCCCACTTGAGTACTTCTCCCCAAGCACGTTCATTCAGGAAGTTGTGAATGTCCACCATTGTCTCTACATGCTCTACGGGCGTCTCCCATCCTTTTCTAACGAGTGCATTATAAAACTGTTGGGGAGACGGATACTCCCATGCCTGTTTGCTCCCAGCTTCGACAGAGCGTGGTATTGAGGAGAGCGTGCGTTCTGTCGGGAGCTGGCCAGAGTTGTCCATCGGTGTTTGGGGAAGGTTGGGCATTTGATTGAGCGGGTTGATTGTCGGCGGGTGGTCGACGGGGCAGCCATGTTGTATCGGGCATCCTGATGTCGAGCGCACTGGGCAGCCTGAGGGGGGGGAGGGAGAGGAGGAGGAGGAGGACTGGCCCATGGCAAAGGACAAGTGTAGTAAGCACGTGACTCGCAGTCCCAAGGAGAAATGGTGGTGTTCAAAGTGCTGGCTACAAATGACCCAGCCAGAGGTGAAGCGCGAAGTCATTGATGTCGACGACCTCGACATCTTTTGCATTGGCATTCGACACTGCGTGCGCATAGACCGCACACCGTCGCCGCATCAAAGAAAGCGCGCGCGCAACCCAGTCACCATCTCGCTCATCGACTCTGACAACGAGGACACAAAGCCCGCGTCCTCATCTTGGTTTAAACCCCCACAAGCCAGTCCGTGCGTACATCCTGCTCATCGTCAAAAACATGTCACCCATTCCATGCATCATAGCTCCGCGGATCCATGTACCGAACTCCAACGTATCACCCAATTGGTCCGTCCAGCTCAGCATCACGACTGCACGAATCTGACATCCTATCAAGGAGCTTTCATCCCGCGTCGCACTCCGTGACGCTCATCCAACCGAGAAGCGCGCGACTGACGCCATCACAATGGCGACGAACGCGGTAAAGAATCACAACGAACTGAAGCGCAGGGATCGCGTCCGAGAGGTTATCGAGATCTCGTCCGACAGCGAGCCCGAACCCTGGCCCTCCAAGGTGCGCCACCCAAATCCTGATCGTGGTCATTCATGCGATCTTTTACAGAGGCAAAGAGTAGATATCGATGGCCAATCCGGGAACTCACCAAAACTGGAGGCCAAATCCCCCCGTGCAGAGTTCCATTCCCCTGGTCCCTCCAATTGGTACCATTCTGATGATGACGACGACTGTATAGATTTCTTGGCTTCGCTGGATATTTCAAACGAGGGAAATGTAATGTGGCATATCGTGGTTCATCAGCCAGAAAACTTATCCTACTTTGCTGCAGTGGATTCCCCTACCAGAAAGCAACAAGGCAGAAGACCTCACTCCAATAAACGACTTGGCCAGTGACCCCTCCAAGTCACAGCCCATGCCTCCTTTCCGTGTTCCCCGCAAAAAACCTCCTATCGATCATCGTCGTCTCCCGTTCGATTGGCCTTCGGTGAGCTCATGGGGAACAGTGAGTGCAGCACTTTTCACACAGTTGACCTCTCATGTATGCCTCCAGACGTCCAAAAATCATGGGATCACCAGGTTTCCAAGATCATTTTTTCATGCGCGCAGACAGGAACGACTGTTTCCTGTTCGTTCTCCAAGTCTTTATTACGAGCGGGGATTTACCAAGCTCGAGTTAACTGCAAAGTATCCCCATTTAATGTCCGGATGCAAGTGTTGCACATGTGATCGAGTTTCCGGGTCAAGCTGATTTCGGTCATATAGTTGTCAATAAAATTATTCAGCTGCAAGGTAGCACGGTTATTTGCGCTGTTGTGGAAGGTGGACTGGAAGAATCCGATGATGACGATGGTCAGTATTGAATGGAAACATCCATGTTCTCGAATTAATTCAGTCCCACAAAGATGAAGATCAGCCTCCTCCCCCTCCCGAGAACAGACCAGGTTCGTTAGTCGTCCATCATTGTGGCCGAGGTAAGGTCCTGTAATATTGCACAGTACATTCCACTGAGATTCCGAACTAGTTCATGTACAACCGGCCCATTGCCACCCCTATAGCGCGTCTCATGGTGAGTTGGCGTCCTCTTCAGGCCCAAAAAGCATAGCATCGAGAATCACAGGTTCAGTAATGAAGTACTATTCCGTGAACGATATCGCATTTAATCCTCTCAAGTGGGTTACATGAATTCATTTGTTTGTGCATGCACCTTATCACATGCAGTCCAAGGCAATTTTTGTCATCGGGGAACGATCTTGTCGTACGAATGTGGGAAATATTTGATTGTGATGACAATGATGGGCGCGTGGGTTTGGGTGCAATCCGTGGGAGTGAGTCTACGGTCCTGATGATCATGCACGTTCTCATTTTTTTTACTGGGAAATAGTCCCATTTGATTCAAAACCGCAAGATTTAGTGTATGCCCCTGACGGCTTGGCGCTGGCGATAACGTGTTATGATGGGTACGTAGTGTTGCATGCTTCAGCCATTATACATCCCAACGAGGGTTTTGCAGCACCGTTAGGCTGTACGCTCAGGATCTCTTTGAGGATATGATAGATGTGGCTCTTCCAGCTAAGAGATTCCGTGCAGGGCCGAGAGGATCCGGCCATGCTGCTGGCTGCACCCTTTGGGGAAAGGGACCCTCGGGGCAGCTATTGTTCTCGTCTTCTGAGCCGACGGAGAAAGGGGATCATAGCGGCTTTCACCATGCCTTTGATACTTGCAAAGGGTCTCTGGCTCTTCAGTTTGACGCTACAGAAGCCGGGGATGCTGCTACGCTAAGTCCGAATGGTGAAACGCTAGCGTTATTCACGTCTGGAAAAGATGGAGACCATCCTGTTCGTCTCTACGATGTCCGCCGCAAATCCAAAGACGCTTCCCAAACGGCGGAGCTCGAAAAGTTCCGAGCACGGCCAACCATTGGCCCTGACCAGGGACTAGATGATTCGGGGGAGGTGAATCAAGCTTCATTCTCACCTGATGGGTGTCTCCTTGCTGTCGCACGCAACGACAACGCACTGCATGTCTATGACATGCGCGCGCTATCGCGCGGGCCACTTTGCCGTTTCGAGCATCACGATTCAGATGCTATAGGTGGTGGTGGATTTGGCATTGTTGCGGTCAATTGGATACAGGGTAGGGGTAGGATCGGGATCGTAAGTGGAGGCAATGATGGTAGGTCACTTATCCAATCGGCCTAGAAGTCTGATTTCACCCGCTCGACAGGTTGCGTACGGTTGTGGGAGCCAGCGTTAGGGGTCACAGGTGACGTGCAAGGCATGGTCATTGGGAGGTCCGACTTCGATGTTGGCCACTTTTCCATTGGCAATCCGCAGAACGGGGAGCTCCCATTGATCATGTACGTGTCTTAATTTGTAGTATGGTGGTGTGTCTGAATCTCTTCCCCAGCGGTGATTCCGGGGGTGGTGTACACACGTACGATTTCACGAATGCAGATGGAGCTTCGATATAGAGTCTAGGGCAAGGACAGTAGATTTTTATACATGTATTTTATTTGAGGACATGTAGTAGCAATATCGAGCCACCGACTTGCAGCGCGCCCCCTCACCGTTGTTTGGACAAATAAACCAGCCCGAGTTTATGAACTGACTTCCGCCCAAGATCTCCGAAATCCTGTAAAAATTCGACCAGCTCATGAGCGAGCACAATCAAAAGAGGTCCGTGCGCGGTTAGGCATCACGGAGGTCGGACTTTGAAGGTCCAGGGTGGTTCAACAAAACCACATCGCGTCGAGATGAACCACCCTCATCTGTTTCCCTTTCATCCACATCTTTATTCCAACCCAAACCGCATCTCTAACTGATGTCTGACAACGAGGGATCGGCTAAAAAAAGTGGTTATCGCCTCGAATACGCGAGCTCTGCTCGTGCAAAATGCAAGGGTGGGTTCAACTTGCCTGGTCACCACTTTCATCCCGGACGCTCATTTTTACTCCCCACGAAGGCGCCAAGCCTTGCGCAGGTAAGGAAACATCAGTGCGACGATGTACTCTACTGAACCAGTTTTCTAGGAACCTCCATACCTAAAGGTGCCCTGCGAATTGGCACCATCGTCGACTTTAGGGGCAACACCAGCTTGTGCGTTCCTGCCCTCTTTTGTGATCCATTCCAACTCTTTACCTTTCTGCAGTTCATGGCGTCATTGGGGATGTACCACGCCAAGGATCATCACCAACATGAAGGACAAGTTTTCCAGTGCTGATGACCTCGACGGGTTTGAGGACCTCCAGGACGAAGACAAGGAGCGTGTGCGACGTGCATGGAATCAAGGGCACGTCGATGATGAAGACATCCCTCCGACTGCACGTAAGCCCGCTGATGCAGAGGGTGATGAGGACAAGCCCAAGAAGAAGCGTGCCCCCGCCAAGAAAAAGGCTGAAGCCGGGGGGGACGAAGAAGAAAAGCCAAAGAAGAAACGTGCAGCCAAACCAAAGAAGATCGAGGATGAGGCCGAAGACGAGGGCGAAACCGAGGAGGCTGAGGAAAAGCCCAAGCGTGCCCCCGCCAAGAAGCCCCGCACGAAGGTCTGCGCTCTAGCTCATCTCTGATCGTCATTTTCATCTGCCTTCCAGAAACGTGAGGAGGACGCAGAGAAACCAAAGGGAACTCGAGCGCCGGCCGCGAGGAAAGTCGCTGCGAAAAAGAAAAAGGTGAGGAAACCGTATATGCACAAAGTCATTATACTGAACGATCTCTCAATCGTTAGGAAGAATCTGAGGCTTCTGGTGAAGACTTCGCGGAGGAACTGGCCGAAGTGGAAGATGAAGAGGACAATGACGCTGAGGAACCCGTCGGCAAGAAGAGAAAGGTTTGCCGTCGTATTGTACCCTTTCACGATCTGACGCATCATAGCGCCCTGCGTCAACGAAGCAAGCCGCAGTTGCCAAAAAGCCCAGGGCTGCATCATCTCGAACGAAGAAATCCAAGGCGGTAGCTGAAGAGGATGAAGATGACGAGGAAAGATAAATGTGAACATATTTTTCGCTGTGTTGTTCGTCTTATCGTGTCTTGATATTTCTGCCTTCTTTTTAAATGTTAACCGCACCTTTGTAAAGTTTATTGGCGTTTGCACATGGTACCCATACAGAGACTTGTTGTCATGCTAGTACTGAAGACGCCCTAAGTTATGCCAGCGCCTTTGTGCCATTCCCACCAATCGGATTGAAAGTCATCTTACACCGTCAAAGTTTTGCGTTGATATTCAGCTCTCGGCCGCGGCTGCTACGTGCTCCAGAGTTCGCGAATAATTGATAAAGTTCTTCGGCCGCTTTCTTGATCTCCTCTGCAAATTCCGCATTGGGCATGTTGGCGCGCGAAGTAATCGTGAACTGTAGGTAATCTGCCACATCCTCGCATGAGTATCCTTTGCAAGGTGAAACGAGAGACACACCATCAAAGCCAGTCATGTAGGCTACCCCAAACCCGTCAGGGACGACTTCACCCCATCCATACTCTGCAATGTGACCACTGAAAACCGCACTCGTGGATAGTGTCCAGTGTGAGGAACGAGTGTAAAGGGGATCTGAGAACAATGCAGGTGCAACCAAGGAGGGCGGCTTAATGAGGCGGAGCCCTGATGAAAGAGACAAGATTAAACGCAGTGAGGGGAAAGGGGGAGCAAACGAACCTAGCATGTGTCTATCCACACCCTCCCCTACGGCAGCTTCTTGAGCAAGTTGCGAGTGCCTCACAACCGCGTCTCTCAACAATCGTACTTTCTCGTCCCTCGTCGCTACAAACCCAATCAGGCTCGCTGGGATACCTGAAACATGATCACCCACCAGTCTGTCCCAACATTGCCTGCACGAACGCTACACATTCATTACTTACCACCCTGATAGTTTCCGTGCGTCCCTTGTGGAACTTTCTGGTGGTAGCAGCTTCATATGTACCCACAGGCCATGGTGTAACTCGCCCATTTTCACCGCCGAATCGTTCTGCGAGGCGCGCATATGCAATTTGCACAACCATCTGGGCCCATCCATCGGGACCCACACCAAATGATTTGACCGCAGCCTTGCCGTAGTTCGTTCTGAGGAAAGAAAGGGAGTGTGATGAAGCAAGCTCTTGCAAGGATAGTTGGGCTTTTGATATGGCTAAGTGAATGTCAGGCATGGACGCCAGATCAAAGTCCAGAGGTTCCGGGGTTGCAGCGACAGGGGTCGAGGGTGACAACTCGAAATTCGACTTGGGATCCGCCAAGAATCCAAGTAACTCATCGCACAAGCGGACGGTCGGAGTCCCATCCATGGCACTGTGTTCCCCCATCAATCCTGCGACACTGTTCTCAAAGACCACGAATTGGAGGGGTTTGTCGACGTAGCGCGAGGAGAGTCCCCGTGAAATGCCAGTTGGGCTTGCGGGTGACTAGTCGTAGCAAGGTTATTCAAGCACAGGAAGGGCCGATGAACGAGATGTATTTACTCACTTGGAGTGTTCCATGCCACAAGGCACGCGAAACATCTACATTGTTGGCTGGAGGTGGGAAAGAATCGTCCAAAGATACCACAAAAGCTGATGAATGAATCTCGCGAAGCAGAGATTCGTTCCGGGGAATCGAAGACAGACGTGCAAAATCCTAGATTCGCGTTATATTCCACACAGCTCAAGGAGTTTTTGGAGTAAGCACCTTTGCCCATGTATTTCTGTTCTGGGTGGTCAAGGCGCCAATTGCGGGGTATTCGTCCGTACTGTGGTCATATATATACTGGAATTGACTGTTGCGCAGATACGAGCGATACCATCAAGAAGCGAAGATAATTAAGAGATGATTTGACTGTGTAGTTATCGAAGTGGCCCGCACCTGATTAAATTATCCATGCCGACCACATTACCCTCAACTTGGGCCTTTATCTTCCAAAAACGATTCTTGCGCACAATGACGACATGCCCAAGGTCATCCTGCGGATCTGGAGTAGCGGCGTACGAAACGCTCCAATCGACGCCTTGACTACCAGGCACACGACAACAGTCGAACATCCAACTAAACTATGTCAAAATACATGAGGAAAGTGGAGCGCTGTGGCAGACAAACCGATAAGTGTCCATGCAAAGTTCAGCGTCTTTGAGTATATCAGGGGCTAATTGACCTAAACGAAGGCGCTGCCTGAATAACATGGCGGCACGCGTGATGGCGGCAGCACGAGCTGCAGGTGTCTGGGGAAGATGTGAAGGCTGGGGTTCAAAACCGTCTGTAGACGGAAGGGAGTGATGATGAGATCCAGGGAGAGGTAGTATGCTTACAATAGTACGATACATTGACCACGACCTGGAAGATGGATGTAAGAGGAGAGAAATGAAAGGGAGGGCCAATATCTGACAGGGTCTCTGTAGGCAAGATAGGCCGAGTCGTCCCACCACTCTTCTAACCAATGATCTGTTTCGTTCTTGCGCTGGAGGAGCAACTGCTGAAGGGTGGGCCCGGCGTCGTCGGAGCGGGCAAAGTCATCGATCTTGTGGCATACAGAGGCGAATTCTTGGGTGGAACGGGCGAGAGGGCGTAAGGAGTCCTTGAGCTTCTGAAGCGTAGCAGGGAGAGAAGGGACGGGGAGAGACGGAAGCGTGGTCGACTGCTGGGTGAAATTTGGGATGGGAGGAGCGAGTGCCTTCCAGTTTCGCGGGCGAAGATGCGACATGGAACGGTGGCCTACTCGAAGACTGCTCTTGATCATCGTTCAGATAGCCTTCAATATTCACGTGCGAACGAATAATTACATCCGCTAAAACCCGAGAGTTCACTACCAACATTGAAATTAAAAACTTTGATAGACTATGCAATAGCTAATACTGTACACCAGACTGACATTCATAGCAAGTTGATGGACACCATCACTGGATCGAAACAGTCTGCAACGTTCTGCTCCACTCAACAACCTTGGGATGTGCTTGTACCTGGAAAAGCAGGTAAGTGGTAGAGTTGCACATGTGCAGTTTCAGTGTACCTTTCTGGGATCGAAGTTGAGAACTTGAAGTCCATCCAAGGTAGTTGCGCGAGACAGGGCTACATATGCTTGGCCTAGATACTGATTGGCGGGGAAACATAGGTAGTCAGTAGCAAACCCACCTTTTTCAAATACCCTGCCCAAGTCAACCTTGACCCGTTCTAACGTCTGCCCCTGCGACTTGTGGATGCTCATAGCCCATGCGAGAATCAGAGGGAGCTGACACTCAGTCAGTAAACCAACTCAACAACCATGGCATGACTGTGTGCTCTTACCTGCGATCTCGAGACTTGTACTTCCCCACTGGGAAGCTCAACCTTCCAATTTTCAGGGGCGATCAGAACCTCCCGTTTCAACTTGTTTGGCAACAAGAATTCAACCAAAGGAACCAGCATATCATTAGTCGATGGCTTTCTTTTCTCGATCTTGGGCCGTCCATTTCCGTCCACTGTGTCATAGTCTGTCTGATACAATGTCGGATTCACGAACCGCAACACTTTGCCCATGCTTCCATTGACAAGTGATTCGTCCATGTTCTTGATTAGCATCACCTGAGCACCAACACGTAGAGTAAGCCTCTTGGGGGCCATAAAGTTTGAGAGCATTTTCTCTCTTTGAGCAGCGTCGGTGATTGTTCCAGTATCGGTGGCAAGAAAATCTTTCTCCTCCGTGTTGAGGACTGACATCCGACCCTGATTTGATCTGTCAACATCCTCTCTGCGGGGAAATCTACAGAGCATGATGAATAACGACATTCAGCGAAGCAACTGCACATACAGTTCCGTTGGTCCAAGACCATCCCCGTATTCGATCTCACGAGACAGTGATTTGAACTTCGAAATAGACTTTTGCGTTAACTGGCCAAATCGCATCTCGTTGAGCATATTAACGAATTCTGCACAAATTGAGCCTGTATGACGAACTACTTGTAGACAATCGCTGACCTTGATCTTTTTGCCGAAAAACCTTTGTAAGGTTGAGTGTATGTTTCATCGTACGGCTCCACATCCCCGCCTCGAAAGCGAACTTCACTTGTACTGTCCCTTTGGTGATAGGAGGAAGCTGGAAGAAATCACCAGTGACAACGACCTATCCATCGCCCGTGAAGGTGAAACTAAAAAAAGAAAGATGGTGCATACTTGAATTCCTCCAAATGGATCGTTGTTCTTGCGCAGCTCGCTGGCAATGTTTGCCAGCTTGTCAAACAAATCACCGTCTAGCATGGAAACTGGGTTCTGTTAAATTGTGGGACTGTTTCAATTCTCTGGGCAATCACCTTCATCAATGATGAGCGCTTTGGTACGAGCCCACCGCGCGGCAGCCTTCTTATTCCTCCGAACTTTTGAAAGAAGATCATTGAAAGTACCTTCTCCAATACCGATCCCTGCAAATGAATGAATAGTCACACCTCCAATATTGCATGCGGCAATGCCTGTCATGCGCCAACAATCAGTCAGTTAGAAGCAGTTGCATGTGGGCACACCTGTGGAAGCGGTGATTGCCACTGCATCGGGACTCTTCGCATACTTCTTCTGGAGGGCGCGGATTATCTCTCGTAGAAGAACAGACTTTCCGGTACCTACACGGTTGAATGTTAAATGCGTATATGCACAAGAAATGAAGTTGATTCACCAGCACTTCCTGTGTAGAACAAACTGTCCTGAAGTTCAACTAGTCGGAGTATCTCTGTCTGCTCTTGGCTCAGAAAGACTTGTGGCAGCTGAGCTGGGATCGCTGCAGAAACGCCAGGTTTAGTCTGTCCAACTGGGCCAGTAGTTGAAGATTTGCGGACAGCTGTCGTAAAGTTGGATGAACTGGTATATACATCTTTCTCCCAACTGGGGGGTAAAGCACGTTTCTTCGCGGTTGGCTCATGAGCAGGTGCCGAGGGGGGACGCTTGCTACCGCTTGCTATGTCCGCCATCGTAATGTTCGCATAATTTTGAAGGAGTGCGGAAGAAAGACCAGTTTGCTCTCGCCGATCTAGCCCAGCTTGAATGTCCCTAAGACGCTGTGCCCGGGCATCCAGAGACTTCTGAGAGTCCTCCGAATCTGTTTTGGAGCTCGTAGACCAGTCTCGTTTGACGGTTCGAAGCCCGGACAGAGCCATTTTGGAGCCAGACATCGTCAGAGTGAAGGTGGTCGCGATGCGACAAGTGGCTTGCTCGCTCGTCAGAGTCGCGCTTTGTCCAAACACGGTCACGTGGTCATTGCCATCATAACCTTGACTTGATCAGATTCAGATTGCTACAGTATGTACTCATGTAGGACAGAATAAAACCATGACAGATTCTGAAACATCAAATCTGCACTTCTCGGCTGCCCATTTCCAAGCCAGTTCGACGAGGAAGTGTTGATCAATATTGGCTTTTACCAGAACCGGTCCAGCGTGGAGACATAAATTTTGACTGTCCGGGCAGAAAGAAGCCGTAAAACAAGCAATACGCGATTGCCAGGTTTATATACTCATAGACCAAACATACGCAAATATCTTCCTCCTGAATCGCCACAGTCGCGTCGTGTCGTTCGCTCCACGAGGCTAATGTCCAACCTGAAAACGGTCATTGACCGTCTCAAAAGCGAGAAAGTCAAGGAGCGTCAGGAGGGAATTACCTTGCTTCGCTCTGCTTTTGCTCGTGAGGATGCGGTATACAGCATCGAAGACGGCCGTGGCTGGCTAGTCCTCTACCAAGCCCTCTTCACAACAGTCAAGATCGAAAAGGTTGATACCGTCAAGAAAAGTGGAAAGTCAGGGTCAGCTGGCTCGGCTGCCCAGCGCAGACTCACGGAAGCCGCAGCTGCCGTGCGCTGGCTTGTTGAGCGAAGTGTTCACTATCTCAGCAAAAAAGCACTAACCCCTCTCCTTGATCATCTTACTCAAATGCTTGTCCACCGTGGTCAATTGTTCATTCCCGTCGCTCTGGATTACATCAAAACAATCAGGGTCTTGCTCGCCTGGTCTCCCCACATGGATCATATCAATGTTGACGTCTGGCTCAAGCTCGTCGAGATCAGCTTCAACATTATCCTGGATGATCCAATAGAGGAAGATCTTGTACAGACAAAGGACCAGATAACAAGCTCTACCTTGGCTGATAACTCTATGTACCAAAGTGACTCCTCCCCATCCGAAGATGGTAACCTTCCGTCTACCAGTCAGTTTCCTCGGTCGCGGAAAAGGCCGATGAGGGATCACACACCAGTGCCAGGAACAACAACAGAAAACTCTTCTGATCGCCGTGCACCGCGTCATCCCGTCTCTCTCGAGCAAATTGAATGTGCATCTCTCTTAGCCCTATTGTTCCGACATTCTACTGCACCATTCCTGGCTGAGGTGGAGAGACCAGACCCCAGTGATCCGGATAGCTTCCCGAAGAATTCCATCCTTGTCCCTATTGCACCCTCACTATTCTGGCGTATGAAACGTTTCTTGGAGCGTTACCCCATGGACACCTCTCTACATCATGATTACCTCCTTGCGCTGCAGCCGTTCCTCTGTCAAGTAGCCCTTAATTTCAAGAAAGAAGTTGATGATCTTGCCTGCTTTGCCTGGGATCCGTTGGTGCGATTATGGGGTACCAAGAACAAGAGGATCAAGGAAAGCTTAGTGGGCATCCTCAAAACCCTGTTCCCTTTTCTGACGGCAGCTCGTGACGCATCGAACTATGGCTGGGCAGACAGTGTTCAAAAGCTCTGGAGCCTTCTCGTCGGCGAAGCGGATAGTCGATGGGGTATCGAACCTCTCTCGATCGATTCACTTAGACTGCAAGTCAGCGTTGACAAGGCAGACGAGAGAGAGATATTCGTTGCTCAGACTTTCCGGGCTGGATGGAACTTTGACGCGAGCCAGGCCTTGGCGTGGGCGCTGCTAGAGCTGCAGGCTGATTGTGCTGAGAAAGTAATGCATTTGTTTCCCCGATCTAGAAACGTGACTAAGCTCGATATACATACAGTTGTTTGAACATTCCGAGTCTGTGCATACAGGTTCTCCTGAGGGAAGTACCTTCAGAGGGAAGCGAGCCAAACGAGAAGACCCTATTTCGACCCTTCTCTATTCCCTACGAGCCACATGCATGACTAACATCAAGGTCTATCATCTACAAATTCTACTTTTCTTTATCGACCGACACTGGTATCGACTCCATAACGCGCTGCAAAACGACGTCATCGCTATCGTGCTGCAATTTGTATCGGTGGATGAGGTACCCATCCAGTCATGGGCGTTTCTTTGCCTGGCAGGCATAGCCTATTGTGATGGTATGCAACCATCCTCAGTCTCTTCTTCCGAGGACACATTTACTGTGAACTCCTGCCTGTGCGGACCATCCACCTGGGATCCCATTTGGACGCATGCCATGCGCCGGGCAAACGTTCCGGTAGTATGCCGCGCGGCTTGTCACACTGCGCACACTCTTGTGGGCTATTCGAGACACCTTCTTACACCCCATCGCGTCCTCGTGGAAATCGAGTCGCTAGCGAAAGACCTGGATTTGCAAGGACCAAGTTTTCCCTACGATGCCGTTTGTTTATTCCTTGCTCAATGTTTAAGGGTAGCCAGCCAAGACGTTAGGCTATATCGCATGCAACTTGAGGAGAAGGTATTGAGCTGGCTTCTTGATAACTGGCGGATTGGTACTTCAGCAAAGGATGTCAGCGGTCGGTCTCGTATGCCACCACATACCATCGGCGATTTCCTAGGCCTTTTGGAAAGTGTGTGCGGGTGTTCACGACGCAGTGATCCCGTTTGTTGCATGGTGCTTCCGGACTGTGACATCGTAAACGTTATGGAGGAGCATCATAAAACGAGGATCATCCGGGACTACGTATTGCATGCAAGGCTTCCCGTGCTTGGTCGGCATGGAGGCTCATTCCCGGTCCCGGATACAGGTGCTTCGTCAGAGACTCCGTCACAGGCAACCAGAGTCGATCAAGAACTCTCGCCTCCTAGAGGTCGCGAGAGAAGAGTTTCTGGATTCCTGATCAAGACCATGGAATCGCTGGCATCGGAATGGGAGATAGTGAGAGATAACAAGATACACCCTACTGCTGAGAAAGTCCGGCAGTCCTTCGATGCAGCCATCACTTCGCTTATGTTCGAGTCCCTTCTTGTCATGAATGGAACACTTAGCAACAGACGGGTCATCCAATCAGCTGGAAAAGTGGTCGTGCTTCTTGCTCCTTTCATAACAGATGCCAAGTGGACACCGGAGGAGCGACTCTTGATTCTGAAAGCTTTGGAGCCTCTGGTTGTCGACGCGGATTCAGGGGATACCGACGATGCATGGCTAGCCTTGATTGAACCTGGGCTGGAGTCCGGGATCAAAGCTCATATCCTTCGTGGCCTCCAGAAGCGTATCTCGAGCCATGTTGGTTCCCATATCCAGCGACGGTGTCTACAACTATCTCTTTGGGAAAATGTGGATGTACGTATTTCGTTGATTTCATACTTTGGGACATGTTCGCATTGGTGTCTTTTAGGTTCAAAATGCCTTTGAAATTATTGCTGTGAAACTGAGGCAACTGCTAAGCACCCTCATTGATCAGTCGGCAGACAGGCAAGATCCCGCTGCAGCGGAAAATGACGGATTTGGTCCGATCAGAACCACTCAAAGCATCGCACCACAGGAAGAACATGCGTCGCCGTCGGCTCTTGCGACACGCAGCATAGCGGAAACATGTATCGTCTTTCTTGCCTCAGTTCCTGTCTTGCAATGTCCAACCGGGCAAACACCACGCGATAAGGACCTCGTCAAATTAGTAGTGGAGTGCCCCGGGGAAAAGCTCCTGCTGCTCGGACCTCCCCTTCTGACTGTCGTGCGTAGGAGACTCCTCACCCTCAACCTTGATGTCTTGGATAACTTACTGGTCAAATGTGCCGATCTCCTTCGGAGATACTCTCACGCAATCAGCGATCAATTCCACTTCTTGGTCGTCGATTTGCTAAAGTCATCTTTGCATATCTGGATGGAAAGGGAAGCTATCACATCCGCCATCGGCGAACACGTGCAGGTTCTTTGTGGATGGATATCCAACATGATGGAGGCTGCAGAGACCAAGAAGAAGCCGACTTTCTGGAAGATACGTGACTTGGTCTGTCGTTTTTTGGCGGAATACCTCGCCAAAGACCCATCGCAAACATTTTGGCCTACTGACTATCACGAACTTGAAGTCAAGCGTCCTTTGAGCACGTTGTTGGCGCTAAATCTCGACGAGGACATTCGCGTTCGTTTCCGTGCCGCAGCTCTCGGTGCAAATTTGTTTGCTGTTAACCATGACGAACTCATACGAGGATATGAGAGCCTGGACGGATTCTATCAAGTCGTTCGTGATTCATTGCCCAGGGATCTTGCACAGTACGACCCTCTCCTTTAAACTAATGTCAACCTAACCAGGTTTGTCAGGTATGAGCACATGCTCACCAGGACACTTTGCCTTGGGAACATCATGACTGCCAGCTCCCATGTAAGACGAGGACCCTACTGGCACCTTGTGGAAGCAGCGTTCCACAGTCCGTTGTATTCCCAGCATATCCAGGTGGTGTTGCATGGAGTTTCCTGGCGCCTCGGACTCTCCAAGCCTAATGAACTCTTCGAAGCTTATGCTTCCCAAATTGCGCTATCGATCCGACAGAATTTTCTCGACATCTTGCGACTTCCACCAAATTTACTTGGCTACCCGAACAGAAGAGAATGCGCTGAAGCAGCGTTTCGCTTGTTTACACCCGCGAACCTAATGGAGGGAGGAGGGGATCAAGAAGCAGTTACACACGGTCAACGGTTATTTGTCAATCACTGTTCCGCTACCCAAAGGACTACCGCAGATGGTCTTCGGGCCTGTATCGGGGACCTCATTGGGTTACAGCTCGTTTCGCTCGTTGACACGAACCAGGTCAGCAACTCGACACTCGTGACCCGCCTTGAGGAACTCTTTCGGTCAAAAGGCATCGACCTTCAGCCCCTTGGAGGTTTCATGCAATGCGTACGACAAAACGCAGCAAGCATCACAGCCTCTGTCATCCGATCCTTGGGCGATCAAGACTTTTCAGGTGATGGCGCAATTGTTGAAGGTTTGCGTGTTCATGGCCTACGCGAAGCTGCTCGGACCTTCATGTTGCTGAATAAATACCGTCGCTTGGATGACTTCAGATTCCACCCTCCGAACCTACCCCGCTTCGGTACGAGCACCATTCTGCGGTCCTTGCAATGGTGCACTTCAGTTGTGGTCTCTGAGCATGTCACTGCTATCTCGTACCACGTTCTTCACCAGATCTTTGCAGAGTTACATTCCACACCATTTGTCAACGAACAACTTCGCTTACTGAATGGTATCAGTCTTTTCGTTGCTGTCCTCAACGAAAGGTTCAAAGATCCTACCCTGCTTCATGCCTTCATCCAAAAGTCCTGCTCGTTGCTCGCCCAGGCAGACCTCACTCGAGCCGCTCAATCATACCTGGAATGGAGCTTCTCCATCTATCAAACAGAGGTCGAACTTGACCAACGTTTTCCCGATATCGTGATCCGCGTGTGTGCTTTGCTGGACGATGACCGATCTACTTCAAGTGCTTCCAGTGTACCGAACCGGAGTCAAGAACTTTCACTGTGGGTCGACGAGCAGGCACTTTTACTCTGCAAAAATCCAAAGATCAAAGAACAAGTTTTGAAGGCTCTACCAGCATGGTCTCATCAGCCATCACCTGCCCTATTTTCTGTTGTCGAGGATATTACTGCGGACGACTTGTCTGTCACTCTAAGCGACCACCGCATAGCCTCAAATAAATTCCGGCTTGTACGAAAATTGCTCGAGTCAGCTGAGCAATATGCATATAGCAAGTCACAGTTCGCTGTAACTGATTTTTGGCGCCTCAAAGATTACATCCCTCCGCCGGCCTACTTGCAACGAGACGATATAGATGCGTTCGCCTCCCTCCTTGTTGCAAACACCGGCAATATCTATGGTTTTGGCAGTGAACACCCATATCCCCAGACATTGCGCGCTAGGCATGCCAGGCACGAAGGAAAGGCTGAGGCCGACTCGTCCCCTCACCGATCTATCCTGCAAACTCTACTAGCTATGCTTGATGGGATTAATCCTTCAGATGTCTATCTCGTCTATCTTACTCTGAAATCGCTCGTTTCTGCGTCGTCTGAGGAGACTCTAGCTTTTCATCATTGGTCTAGAGAGGAACTGGCCCCACTCGAATTCTTTCGGCAGTTTCCGGTAGCACTATCGAGTCGCCCTGCGCGTAGCATTGCCGAACTAGACACAATCTCACACCCACCAACCGATTTTGCTCAGTGGATTTGCTCTCTTTCAACACTTCTGAGCGATATTCTGAACTCCTCGGACACCTTTTATACCCAACTTACTCCTCTCATTGCCAAAAACGTCCAATTTGCAGAAGAAGTCCTTCCCATTCTCGTTCATACTTTGCTTTCAGGAGAGGTCTCGCAAGGTGCATCCTCGTTGTCCACGAAGAAGAATCTTTCGGTCTATTTCACTGCTATACTCGCTGCTGAGGATCCTAGCCGGTCTTGCATGCGTGCCATTGTCGACGTCATTCTTCACCTGCGCAATTTCCGTCCTGTGGATTCTGACGACTGGTTAGCACATGACAAATGGTTGGATGTTGACTTTCGTCTCTTGGCGAAGAGTGCAGTTGGTTGCGGATCATATACCACTGCACTACTGTTTCTGGAGCTTGCATTCGAGTACGGACAGCTCAACAAGGAGTCTCCTGATGGCATCGAGCACCTACTGTTCGAGATATATGCACACATCGACGAGCCTGACGGCTTTTATGGCATCAAGACTACTGATCTCCACCATTTCTTGATCAAACGCTTCCATCACGAACACCAATGGGACAAAGCGTTTCGCTTCCACGGTGCAGCCATCGAGGCCGGCAGCCGAGAATCGATTGATGCGGACGGCCTTCTTCAGTCCTTCCATGCATTCGGTTTTGACAGCCTCGCGATTGGCACCCTCCAGGGTTCACAGAAAGGATTCCAGTCGGACGAAGCTACTTCGACCATGTCTTATCAACTGGGGTGGCGCACAGAGACCTGGGACTTGCCCGAAACCGGAGACTCTCAGGATTCCAACATCACCCTTTACCGTGCCCTCCGTGCAGTTTACCGTGAACGAGACCCTCATGTGATCGACTCCACTATTCAATCTGCCCTCTGTGATGCCATGGAGCGCTTGCGAACTCTTGGCAATGAAGACATCACGGAGATTCGTGAGATCGCGCGGAATATTATGTCTCTCAATCAACTTACACAGTGGAGGCGAGGGCCCATCCAAGACTGCCTCAACTCCAAGTCTCCGGACATCCGATTGATTTCTCAGCTCGTTGACATTGACCCTGAGTTTGAGTGAGTACTTCACATTGAGTGGCTTCACGTGCTCACAGCCAAGCTCAGATTCAGCAGTCTCGAACGAATACTAGCAACCAGAGTGTCCTTGATCCGCTCTGCCAGGCGGAAGGAAGAGCGTGAACGGATTGGGAACATGATCACACCGTTCAACAGTAGCTTGTTGGAACTCGAGAAACGCTGCCTTGTCTGTCTTTCCGTCGCTGCACGAAAATCAAACAAACTTCAAGTGGCGCTCAACTCCATCGTAAAGGCTCGGCGTCTCGAGGGCATTTCCACCCATGAAGTGTCTCAAGAGTTCGCGCACGTCCTTTGGCTCCAAAACGAACAAAAGCTTGCTGTTCAGTTCTTGAAAGATCTTCTGATTCGACAGGAACAAGTCTCTTCGAGTGATCCCGGGCTAGTCATCGAACGGGCTCTCTCTATGGCGCGCTTGGTGAATACTTTGGTCATCTTGAAGGGTTTTTTTAATCGTCTCATCTAACAGGGATCTTGGATTTCGGAAGCATGCTTGGAAAAGCCAATGGATATCAAGCAAAAATACTTTGATGCCGCAACCGCACTTGCTGCGGGGATGGAAAAACAAATCGACACTCGCGGAAATGCATGTGCTAGTGTTTTCCACGAATGTGCCCTCTTTGCCGAACATCAGTATCATGTCATCATCAAGTCGCCGGATGCCGTGCGGTGGAAGACATATATGGATCGCAAGAGTCAAGAAATCAAGCAGCGAGAAAGCCAACTTCGTCGGACTCCGCCTGGTTCACATGAGTATAACGCTCTCTCCGATGACCAGAACAAGGCAAAAGCCCTCTTAGCGGAGGATGAGGAGGCTTACAAACAGCACAACGGGGCACTGGTCACATTCCTTGACCTCGCGATCGACATGTACTCACGATGCCTCGCCACGTCGGACACCTTTGATGACGACGTACCTATTCGTTTCTGTTCTCTGTGGTTTGCGAATTTCGAGGATCGAAGACTGCAAGATACGCTAAAAAACGCGGTCGCTCGGATACCTTCGAGAAAATTTGTTTTCCTGTCTCATCAACTTTCTGCGCGTATCTCTCATTCCTCACAAGGCGAATCGTCAGCCAGTCACCAAATACTCCAAGGGCTTGTCCTCCGAATGTGTCAAGAACACCCCTTCCATAGCCTATACCAAGTGTACTGCATACGACCTGAGAAAACTGGGCAGTCCCTGTCTAGACGACTGTCCAGTCGTCACGAGCCAACACTCTCGCAAGCACAGCTCGACCGTTCTAATGCCGCGTCTGATATCTTTGACCGACTGCTCAACGATCCACGGTATGCCACGCGTGTTAAAGCGATCGAGCAGGTGTGTGATGCATCCATCGAGTGGGCCAAGTACCCCGTCAAGGAGAAGAAAACCAGGGTACCGATCCATGTACCAGACCACCTGGCGATCCGACGGATTCGCGATATCAAGGTGCCGGTCGTCACGTCCCACCCAGCTATTGATCCTACCTTGAAGTACGAACACTGTGCCTGGATCAGCCACTATGAAAAGACGTTTATGATAGCGGGGGGCGTCAACGTTCCCAAGATCAGCAACTGTTACAGTTCCAATGGTGAAAAATACACGCAGTTGGTGAGCCGTCGGTTTGCGCTGGTGTTGCTACAAGAGAGCTAATTATGTTCAAGTTCAAAGGTGGGCATGATGACCTGCGCCAAGACGCTGTCATGGAGCAAGTCTTTGACTTGGTCAATGTCGTCCTCGGGTATGACAGAGAGACAAGGAATCGCGATTTGAAGATTCGCGGATACACGGTCTTGCCTTTGGCGACACAAGCTGGCGTTCTGGAGTTTGTCGGTGACACGGTTCCGCTTCAAGTATGGCTAGGAGCGGCTCATCCAAAGCAAGTCTATATTGAAACATGTCTATGGATGTCATTGACCTGTCTTCACAAGATATCGTCCCAACGACGTCAAGCATACCGACATTCTGACCAGTCTCAAACAGACACGAGACCGTTACCAAGGCAGGCAGGACCCGCTGGTTGCGCACTTCAAGGACATTTGCGCCAAGACGGCACCCGTGATGAGGCACTATTTCACCGAGAAGCACAAATCGCCCATTGCGTGGTTTGCGATGCGACTCAACTACATACGGAGCGTCGCGACGACGTCGATCGTGGGGCACGTCCTGGGTCTGGGTGACCGCCACGTCTCCAACATCCTGATGGACAATGGGACAGGCGAGGTCGTGCACATCGACCTGGGCATCGCCTTTGACCAAGTAAGTCCCGTTCCTCGCGCTGCCACCCGTCCGATGACCGATCTCGCCAAGGGAAAGCTGCTGCGCGTCCCTGAACGCGTCCCGTTCCGGCTGACGCGCGACATGGTGGACGGCATGGGCTACGCGGGCACGCAGGGCGTGTTCCAGCGGTGCGCGGAAGAGACGCTGCGCGTCCTCCGCGAGCGGTCCGACGTCATCATGACCGTGCTCGAAGTGTTCAAGCACGACCCGCTGCACTCTTGGTGCGTGCCCTCCTCGCGCGTCGTTTTTCTGGACTCACCCCGCGCAGGACCGCGAGCGAGCTCAAGATCAAAAAGATACAGGAGAGCACGAACGAGCCGGTTGCGGAGAACGCGCGGTTTGGGAGCGGGGCGAGCGCGCCCGTCAACGAGGCGGCGGACCGTGCGCTCAACTCTGTGGCGCGCAAATTGGACAAGTCGCTTAGCGTCGAGTATACGGTCAACGAGCTCATTGCGGAGGCGACCGACGTTGTGAACCTCGCGACGATTTATCACGGTAGGTGGAGCCCCATCCTGTGCCGGCCCGAATGACGACATCACGCGACTAGGTTGGAGCCCCGATTATTAGATTACGATCGGGACATTGAAAAGATCCCTGTATGTCCATCGAGATTGCATATTCTACGTCTAACAAACGAAGAATACATCCACATCAATTTGATTGCACGCCAAAAAATGGGAATCGGTTCTGACTTGTCTATGGGGAAAAGGGACGAAGCATAAAAGGTATTACAAAGTCGAGGATATAAAAGGGGGTTACAACGTAACTCGAGGAACGGGATGCCACGGCTAAAATTGGAACAAATGCAAAGTTGTGCGACGGTAAGATGCAAAAAAAAGGGGGAATGGAAGTGTGAAACACATGTAGATATCGTCCATGGGTGGTTGGTTACTTGGATTTCGCAATCTCACGCGCTGCCTTGATCAGCGGAGACAGCGTGCGGAGGGGCTCGCAGTGTTTGAAAAATGAGTGCTAAGCCGAGATGAGCGGGATATCGTACGGCAGCAGGGAAACACACGCACCTCCAACAGTTGTGATGCCGTAGGCCGTTTTTCGGCGTCGACCTCCAACGTTTTTGCCAAGTAGTCGCTGAATATGGGAGACAACGCCTCTGGGTTGGCGATGGTAGGGGTGCCATTGGTTGCGATCAGGTACAACGCTTTCAGTGGATTTTGATTGAGGTACGGGGGTTCACCCTCGATCATCTCTGTCGAGGGAATAAGGAAGCAAAGGATGGGACGGATTGTGAAACTTGCCAATGGCCATGATTCCGAGACTCCATATATCTACCTTTGGACCATACTCTTTGCGAGTGACGACTTCGGGTGCCATCCAGTATGGGGTACCGACCATGGTTGTACGTTTTGAATTGTTGGGGTCCGATATTTGGGCACAAAAGCCAAAGTCAGCTGGACAAGGATAATTGAGTGGCAAGGAAGGAAGAGAGTACAAGTACGCACTCAGTTTAATATCGCCGTTCATGCTGAGCAACACATTGTCACTCTTGATATCACGATGGATGACGCCATGTCTATGCAGGTGTTCGAGGCCCTGAGCTGTCTCCCTCGATACGGCAGCGATCTGTCCTTCTGTCATCAAGTTGGCGGTCACGACATCGGTTAGGGATCCTCCTTCCATGTACTCCATGACGACCCAGAGATCGTTCTTGTGTAAAAAGGAATCGATGTAATTCACGATGTTAGGGTGGCGAGAAGCACGCATGACGAGGATTTCGTTAATGATCAAGTCCTTCTTTGGCTGCTTGTCGAGATCCATTTGTTTGATGGCGACGGACAAGTTGGTTCCGACTTGATAAGCAGTGTAGACACCACCAGAAGCGCTGGGATGGCGGTCGTCAGGGATTGTGTAGAAGAGAGGGAGATGGCTTACCCTTGGCCAATCTTGACCAAATTGCGGTATAGTTTTGTGGGGTCTGCATCTGTACATATTTGTTGCAGGCGTTTGATGATGTCGTCTGTATTGTCCTTGTCCTTTTTCTCCCTGCGACGGGGGGTAGCGACACCTGCTGTTTTGGCGAGACTGGCGACAGCAGGGCTGGGTTGCTGAGCTTGCTGTGCCGCCCTCGGATCCTTTTCCCTCGTGGATTGTGCGCCTTTAAGAGTGATATCAGATCTGGAAGAGTGTTTAAAATGTGGCTTTGGCGCACTGGACTGGAGAGGCGCTTGTGTGCCGACGCTTGGGGGACGTCTTGCCCTGGTTGTGGTGTTGGCACGGCCGAGGTCTTGGGCCTTGCTGGTGCGAACAGGGGTGCGCTGTGATGCGGATCTGTCGAGGGCGGGGATCGCGGTGGTGGGTGGAGCTGGTGCGGGGCGGTATGAGCTGGGAGACGGTGCGGAGGGGGTTGATGAAGAGGTGACGATGGGGGAGGGCGTGGATTTCTTGGGGGGCGGTGGGGCAGGACGCTAGGACAAGGATGGGCAAGGAGAGGGAGGAAAGGAGGGAGGTACGCACCGATGTCTGTGGGGTGGGATCGACGAGGGACTTTTGAGGGGAGTAGGCAGGGGTCTCGACAGCGCCCATCTTGTCCCATACGTCGCCATGTCCTTCTTGGTAGAACTTGACGATGTCCATGACAGCCTGGGGGTTCTTTTCCTGCTCGAGTCTGGATATGCCGCTCTCCTGGAGGAGCTGCTGCCACTCCTTTGGGAGGCCAGTGAATTCGCCGGTGGAAGAATTGAAACCGACATGGGTGAGATGGACGGGATCGTACGGAGTGCTGATCTCTGGGCGCTTTGAGGTGTTGAGAAAGTCAGACATGAAGCCCAGCATGCCCTTTTTCGACTTGAGTGCTACTGTGCCGCTGCGAGACCTGGTACCGGTGGATGGGGGAGGGAGGGGATCTGTGGAGGGGAGGGAGTCCTCTGCGGCAAAGGGAAGATCGAGCGGGGTGGAGGTGGGTGGTACGGAGAGGCGGCGTGGTTGTTGTGTGGGGAAGAAGTCGTTGAGTGTTGCGGTGTTGGCGCGGGAAGGGCGGGGAGGAGGAGGAGCGACCATGGAGGAGGAGGAAGCGAGTGCAAAGGGGTCGTTGTCGACACGTGGTGCTGAGGAGAGACTGTGCTTGCGTACACGAGGTTTCTGGAGAGAGTTGCGCACTGAGGCTGGTGTCTTTGATCTGAAGGCGGGCGGGGGGGGCGGGGCCTGCCTCGTTGGGTGGAGATCTGTGAGGCCAGCGTCCTTGAGTAGATCCGAATACTCTTGTATGGACTCTCTGGACGGACGATGGTACTCGATGGTGATTTTTGACTGTCGCTGGTGCGACGTCGTGTTGATGGAAGACATGAAGAGAGACTTGGCTACCGTCGCGAGGCTAAACGAGGCTGCCAATCTAACCCTGCAGGTTCGCTGAATGAGATCATCTACCAAGTACTTTATGGATCTCTCCCTCAAACGTACTAGAGACTCATCCCCCCCGGTTGACCCTCGACGACGAAAAGGTAACAGGTTGCCAAAGCGCATGACCGCGTTGCTCCTCGGATTTCGTGGGTCCGGCTCTAGCGGCATGCAAATGTGCGTAGTCTTCCCTTGGCTTTCACCTCCATCTCAGTTCCCTCTCCATGCAGTCAACCAGACGTCAGGACCATAGAGGGGGTCTTATTCGCCGCCCTCGTTCGCGCAGGGGCCGTCTCCAAGGACAACGCCGACGATCCCACAAAGGTCATTCATCCATCCCCACACAACCCTGCCACTCAAACACAGGTCAGGTCAGCCTCGGACGGGCTGCGAGGACAGATGCAGGCGTGCACGCCGCAGGCAACGTCGTCTCCATGAAGTTGATCGTCAACATTCCTGGCGTCAACGACTGGGTCTCTCGCATCAATCAAGAACTCCCCCCAGAAATACGTGTATGGGGTAAAGTAAGTGCGCTCTCTCCCCCCATCCCACTCCACAGTGACATTCGCAAAAAAGGTGCGCGTACAGAACGGATTCAACGCACGACTGTATGCGTTTCTCGTGCGTTCTCCATATCATGTTCATCCGTCTCCACAGATCTTGTGATAGCCGCAAGTATACTTATTTCTTTCCATCCTATTTGTTAATCCCACCCAAACCGACCTCACCTGCCGCATCCACTCCCCCCCATCCCTTTTGGGATTCCCCAGGTGCCGATGCTTCCAGTCCGGAACAAGATCTGGTTCGAAAGCGACAATGGAGGGTCGATGCCAACGTCATCGACACCTTGCGAGTGACTGCAAAAAAGTTTCAGGGCACCCACAACTTTCACAACTTCACCGTCGGTCGCGACTTTCCCGATCGTAGCAACCAACGCAACATGATAAACATCCAAGTAAGACGTCTCCCATCATTGGCTCAGCCTCTCAACCAGTTTCCCAAAAGATTGCGGACCCCATTGTTCATGGCGACATGGAATGGATTAGCGTGCTCTTCCATGGGCAAAGTTTCATGCTACACCAGGTACGTCTTCTCGAATTCTCATCGTTCCTTCATTCAAGACGGGTCCAGATCGTAAGTTTGGCCACGATCGTCACGACCAGGCACTCATCATAGGAACAAGCGCAAAATGATGTCCGCCCTCGTCCTGTCCTGTCGGACCGGAACACCAGCCGGAATCATCGACGAAGTAGCCTCTCATTCCTCTTAGATGTACCCTCACTCAACGCTCTCAAGCTCTACGGTCCCCGGACCGTCCTCGTACCCAAAATGCCCGCGCTAGGGCTACTCCTCGAGTACCCCATTTTCGATTCCTACAATCGCAAGGTCGCCAAGGCCAACGAGCGCGAAAAGCACGCCGAGACCCACGCCGACTTTCGTCCGCCAATCGACTTTGAGCAATACCGAGACACGATCGACGCGTTCAAGCAAACGTTTATTTACCAAGAGATGCGTGCGACAGAGGATCGGTATGGCATGTACGTCCTCGTTCAGCGAGTTAACTTCGGGTCGCTGACCGCGCACAGATTCGACGCCTGGATTCGCCATGTGGACGGTTACGAGGGCGACGATTTGTTGTACCTGAACCCGCGGGCCATCATCCCCGCGGCCGCTGTCATCAAAAAGGACGCCAAGAAAAGAGCCAAGCCATTCAGGGAGCGCAAGCGGTTCGACGTGACCCACGTCAAAGACGAGGAGGAGAGCGACTCAGAGGCGCAAGGCGTGCAACTGGAGGACACGGAAGGCTAGTGTAATACAAATACATGAGTCACGACTGGAACTTGCGCATCGTCTGAATCTCGTCGAGCAGCGCCTGCAGCCTGTCGTCGTCAATCTTGACAAGGCTGTCCACCCGTGAGTGCGAGCCCGTGGTGGCGCGCATGCGAGGACACACCTCGGTATGACGCTCTTGGCCTCCTCCGCCGTCGCCGGGCACAGGTTGGCGATTTGGGCTGTCTCAAACTGCGTCAGGCCCGGTTCGCGGCGCAGCGTTCTAGCCGGTCTCGTCAGTTCAACCCGAGGGGGAAAAAAAGGCGACTTGCTCTCGGACGGCGCTCGCCGAGTCGGTCGTGCTGAACTTTGCAAACGTCTTGACGTACTCGAGCGTTTTGTTGTAGACGCTGTCGTGGATGGGTCGCTTTGTCAATGGGTGGCATGAGAGACGTACGCGGTATCGGGCGCATCCTTGTCCCTGTTCTCGAGGAGGTACTTGACTTCGGAGATGAGCAGACAACCGGCGTTGTTGAATTCTTGCGGTGGGTTTTAGACACGCGTTGAAGCGATCCAAGTGTACGTACCGGCGCCGAGTTTCAACGCAGACGCATCCTCCTCCTCTGCGTGTGTCCTGTGTCGTAAACGCGTCGTCATCAGCTGCGTGGTGGTGTTTGGGAAACAAACAAAACGTCTCACAATCGCTTTATTACATGTTTACAAACATTTTATGTTATATATATATCTATCGTAAAACAGTTCAATCCTCGTGCTACAAGCCAGCATTCCCGCCAAGGCGCTGTTCCAAACAACGTTTCAGAGCTTGTCATGAAACAGCAATCGAACGCTTACCCAAAGTCTATCAAGTGGCCAATGCCACGGGGCCAACGCCGTTGGTTGCGTTCACCAGGCCCTCATCTTCCATCGAGAGCTTGTTAAGCAATATCGCACTGGCGACAACCTCGCCGCGCAGTCTTTCCGTGTCCTTGTCAACTCTGTCCAGCTGGCTCGGGCTGCAGATCGGCACCACACCACCCGTCTTCCAGATGCCTTTGGCCTCCTGATTTTCACCGCTCCCCTTCACAAACGGTCGCTCAAGACCCTCAGACTCGATACTCGAGTGGATAGCCGGAGGACCAGAATGGTTCACAAGTACAGTTCCCGATGCGTGACCTCCCGGCAAGAGTATGGAACGAGTAGATGATGAATTGTTCCACACGCCCGCCACCGGCATGCGTTTTTCCGCCGTAGGACTTACCGTCAGCGGTGGAAAGTCGGTCGACTGAAGTGCAGGTGGAACTGGTGCCCGTTGTCCATTGGTATGGGCGGGAGACATATTTCGAGAGTTTGCAGATTCATGGTGTCGATGAGTAGAATGTAAAGTAGGCTGAGGCTTAAGGCCAACAGCCCAATCAGGTCTTGCGGGGAGCGGGTGTTGTGATGATATCGACGTGTACGTTCTCCGTGAAGGCGACGTAGAAGAGGACTAGAAAGATAACGCTTAGCATCGGCAATTGATGAAACCGGGAGGGCTAACTCACCGCTGGAGGTAGCGCCTCGTCACCCGCTGGTGTTCTAGCACCAACATTTCCGTTCACGTTTCCGGGGTGTCTTCTTACCACTGAGCTTAAACGTGGTCCTACTACTTCGCCACCTCCACAGGGCCGATTAGGAGTGCCATTTACTCCAAATCCACCCATAC
>JBBPNZ010000033.1:0-12843 GCA_038091195.1 Phylloporus rhodoxanthus | reverse complement strand
CACCCATACCTATCCCAGGACCATAGCTCCACGCACTCCGAGCAGGAGGTGCACCTCTAGGTTTGGATCCCATCACGGGAGACTGTTGATTAATGGCCCCGGAGAACGAACGAGTAGTAGTATATGGATCGTGTGTACTATTGAATTCTGGAGAGTAGTGTGACTGGTTCTGAACTGGAGAGGACGGTTGCACGAGATGCATTGGAGGGGAGGGATAGTAAGGGACTGGATAGGGTCCATACGTCGCGACGGGAGGTGTATAAGTCGAGTATTGGGAAGTAGGGGGAGCGATGGGAGGACTCGAGGCGGGAAGAGGTCGGTGCTGTGTAGGAGGATGGGTAGGAGGCGGCGAATGCCATGGATAAGGAATATAAACGCCTTGTTGTTGAGGTGGTTGTTGAGATGGATAAACATCAATCTGGTTGGAAGGATTGCCATCTGCATTCTGGGAAGGGGCCTGTGGATGAGGGTAAGGGTATGATGCATAGTAATGATAGGGAGGGATGTAGTTCGGCGCAGGGGGAGCTGGTTGCGGGTATCCATACACGTATGGGTTGCCGTAGCCGGGAACTTGAACTGGAGCCTGCGATAGCTCATAAGCCACTGCAGCCGGCGAGGGCTCATACAAGGTAGGGTATTTAAAAGATGAGGGAGAGGGCGCTCTGGAGCCACGAGAGCTGCTTGAGCCATTGAAGCTTGGTCCAGTCGAACGAAGGCTTCTGGACGATGAGCCATTGGAACGGCGGCCATCCTTTATGTCTCGTACGACTGGGCCAGACCATTCGCTCTCTGTTGTGGGTGAGCTCACGGAGTCGTCTAAATCACCGAGGCTACTGGTTTCACCTGCGCTCGTTACTGAACCTGAGGTGAGACTAACGGTAGAAGAGCTAGCGCTGAGGTCCTTTTCCTTTCCTCTTTCCTTCTCATCAAAGTCCATGAAGATCCGAGAACGAGCCTCATTATAAGCAGCTTCTCGTTCGGCGATTGTTTTGTGCTTTTTGCTACTGCCGGTAGCGTTACTTCGGCCACCGAGGCTTCCAGCTTCGGAAGGTTCTGGATCCGAGAGTTCGGCATCCTCACCGGCCACTGAGCCTGCCTGCGAATGGGTTTTTTGGCGCTGGCGGCCGGTGGGGGATCGACGCATGATTTTGAAGGTGGGTTGTGTGGGTGACTGAGCGGGAACAAGCTCTGCAATACGGCGGGCAGGGCTGTAGACGTGGTGTGTGAGTGGTTCGAGGGTAGGTGAGAATCACTCACATTCTGCTCTCTGGAGTGAGTAGCACACCAATACTTTTGGTGAGAGCGTCTGTTTCTGGGGCGAGGCTGTAATAAGAGGAGCACCTGTGGACGAGGAGCCTTTGATAGGAAGTAGTGGGAAGTAGATCGATGCGTGGCCTGAAGAGTTGGAATCGTCAGTGAGATGCGGTGGGACATAGCGGTGAGAGAGAAAGGGCGGAAAAAAACAGACCTGTGATCATTGATTAAGCTCTCCATGCGCTCGCCGAGCTTGAGGACATATATTCTGTCTTTACTTTTGAGGGCCTCGATGATCTGAGGATCGACATCTGAGATGGCGCTGGAGTTGGGGCCGCCTGTGGAGTCTGAGTCTGCCAAGGGCTCTGAGTCCGAGGGGGTGGGTGAGTGGGTGGTTGGGGTGTCGAACGTGGCGGAGGGGGGGAAGGGGGAATGGTTGTCTGACGAAGGAGTTGGCATGGCAGAGAGAAGAGAGAGCCCAGCGAGCGAGAAAGGGCGGTTCAATGACGATGCATCTGGTCTAGGGGGACAAGTATTCTCCACTCGTGGGAACATCCCACCGCACAAATCCATTACAACTCTAAGTACATTGTCCTAGTGGAATACTAGTCCCTCCGTCGGGTACACAACTCGGTAAATATTAAACCCGAGGCTGTGTGTGGTCAATAAATCGCCGCCTTCTCACACATGCTTCACGTACCAGAACACGAGGATGCTGCATCCATAGACAGCCAACGCCAGTCCACTATTTACCAGCGACCGGCTTGTCCTCTGATCTTCCCTGAAGAGCTGTCCGGCACGTCAGCACCGTACCGCCGAGGAATGCCACACGACAACCCCTCACCTTCCAGAAAAAGAGTCCTGGAAGAATAAACGATATCGTCGTCGAGCCGGTGGACCCAACAAACGAGAGGACTTTCCACATCGACACATTAATGGAAAGAATGGCCATGCACGCTCGCTTACTCACCCAAGCGCAGGTCGTCCATATTATAAGCAATGAGGAAGCCGAACAAGACGATAGCTGCAGTCAGGAGCGTGTGCTTCGTTGTCGTCATGTCTCCACCATCGTGCTCGTCCACATGCGAATCGTCTTCGTCTTCGTCTTCGTCCAATCTCGGCTTGGTAATAGATCCTCGTTGGAAAATCTTGCCCAAACAGGCGCGGCATGGATGTACTTGCAGGGGATAGGAAAATCCGATGAGGGCAACGATAGCTAGCTGTCCAACTGCAATGAACAGCGACGTAGAAGGATACATTGCAATGATGTTGGCACCAACCTAGCGGTACGATTAGCCAAAAGAAGTGCTAGTGCGCTGACTGACATTTGAACCAAAGGTCAGGTAACCAAATACTGCAATGATCTCATAGATAATCACAGCCCCCCCGATGGATGTGCCAATGACTGTGTTGAGACGTTGCTGCGAGTTTGTCCGCAGCTCATTGTAAATCGGGAATATCTTAAAGTCATCAACATCATCCAAAAATCAATAAAGGTCACCTACATTCTGTGCGCACGTGAATGCAAACACTTGCACGGGGAACGTGCTCACAAACTCGGGTGTGAAGTGCGCCAAGTAGACTTCTCCCGTTGGAGGAGCACCCTCCAGTGGCCAAAAGTAACATGTGATCACAATGATCACAAGGTATACTAGAAATTTTCATCAAGAACGACCTTGATAAGAGCCAACGAGACTCACCAACGGAGAACATCGCAATGTAGCTTGTATGTCTAAGGCTGTCTAGCTTGCGAAGGAATGAAAGGGGTATTAGGATAAACATAGAAAGCATAAGCCAGTTGTGACCAGACAAGGTCCACACTGGAGGATTTACGTCCGAAGAGGTCAGGTCATGGAATATTGATGCGACGACATTGGGCATCAATGACTTGATAATAATGAGATAACTGGCCAGTGATTGACATGATATATTCCCTCGGAACTACTGTTGTTCGAAACATACCTGACGGAGACGCCAAAGCACTTGATGGCAACAGCAGCATCAAAGAAAACAGCGGCTTGAGGGAATGTGATTTGAGCAATAGCAAAGAAGGAGCTTTGTCGGTGTGGAGCATATTGCGCGCAGCGAGTGAGCAGGTACAGGCCAAAGCCACCAACTGCTCCAGACAGCGCGCACGTGAGCATACCAGGAATGATACCTGCAGACGCCATAGCCTGGAAGAATGTGAACAGACGTCTCTGGATGTCGATAAACTAGGTCTAACCAGAGGGAATGTCACCATACCTAGGTATTTGGACCATTAGCACCACACGACGACAAGAAATAGAATTGACCCACCGCTCCCAATAATGGTGTTTAAGAGGTTACTGACAGAGCTAATGACGGTCGCGTGACCTTCTCTATGTTTCAGGAGGAGGGCAGAAGCCTCGTCAGGCTCAACACCACGATCCTCGGTGTGACTCCCGGTCGCTATAGCTCCGTACGGGCGGGTCATAATCTGAGGGTAGACAAGTGGAGGATAACACTCAAGGAATGTGTGAGAATACCCGGAGCTAGTGCAGTACTTGAACGTGACCAACGGTTAAGGCGCAAAGAGCTCCTCAGGTGCCACCATCTCACGGTATTCAATCAGTATCAAAATCAAGTTCTTGTCGCTAATGGCAAAGCAAATGACAACAAAGCAAATGACAAAACAGCTAAACAGCACGAATCAATGAAGGACGCTTAAAGTCAAAACTAATCGCAGGGAAAGTTGTGCGCCAACTCAATACCGGATCCTACTCTGACTGCTACCCAGTCTCCCTGACTCCCTTTCCCGTTGACGGGCATCCATCCGCTGTTGCCTCAGATTCGCCATCATCTGCTTCGCAACAGGCGACAGCTCTGACGAAGATGCTGGCGAGGGCAGGTCGCGCAAGTGCGAGTGGAACCCAAAAGGTCGTATTGGAGTGACAGGTTGCGGCAGCCGAGATAGCACGTCATTCTCCTTGCCGTGAGGCGTCATGTTCGTGGGAGGTCCTGTCTCTATCGCCCTAGGCTTTGGTCGAACCCCGGGTTGCAGAGCAATAGGATGCTGCCGTGGCGAATTGATAATGTACTCCACGGAGCTACTTGAAGAACCCGATGGTGTCCTCAACTTGGGAATCTGGGAATGCATTTCACGTGATCGAGCAACAGCGGCACCGCTGCGCCTGTCTTCACTGTTGGACTTCTCGCCTAGAGTGGATTGCATGGACAATGGCCACTCCGTCACGGGGTGAGACTCGTTAACATCACACGGAACTGGCAGGGGCCCTGTACTCAGTCGCGAGGGTATTTTAGAAGGAAGTCGGGGTCCGTGAAGACTGCAGCCGCTCTGGTCTGTATGATGTGAAATGACGGATGGAGATTCATCATTGTACTGGGGCAACAAAGACACTGGACCAATTGGCGAGGGAGGAGACTGGCTCATGTCAGAGACAAGAGATAAACATCGCTCACTGGTAGGTGAACTAGGTTGGAAGATATAGGTGTTACTGCGACGAGGAATAGGAATTTGAGAGGGTTTGGTATCGCTAATAGAAGATTCAGCCGAAAAGCGTCGGTAGTTGGGTGTGGTCGTCTTGAGTTGGGGAAGCCTTGAAACCGGACTGTCATGACTCCTCTTCTTGTCACCAAGGAAACCAAATATCTGAGAGGCACGTTGAGACATCAAGTTTCCATTGTGTGAATCAAGGGTTTGCGGGTCTGGGTAGTCTGGGTAGTCGGTGGAGGCGCTAACTTCAACTTCAAGCGAAGAGAAAGTGGGGTGATCGGTGGCTGAGGTATCGCATTCAATGGAAAGTGTAGTCTTGTCATCGATAGAATGAGTGTGAGTAAAATGAGCGTCGAGAGGGGTCTGAGGGCCAATGGAGGACACTGAAGAGTTGGCATCGGTCTCACTGAGTATCTCGTCAGTCTTTGGAAGACGAGAGAACGTATTTGGTACTGACCCAAGAAACTTTTCTGCCCAGGATATGTCACCTTCCATACTGTTTCTCAAATCTGGTGAAGATGGATGTCCAAGTAATTGTCGCAAAGTGGACCCTGTGCGATGCCTTTGAATGCATCCATCCTTTTGAGGGGATGGCGTATTTGAAAAGAGTGCAGAGTTGAGGCGACCTTGGTCATCATAATGGTGTAGAAGACTTGCTACGGAAGGATCCTGACGGAGGAGCATGAGACGGCTCTTATCTCGTGGTGTGATCGGCACACTCTTGGAGCGACGACGACAGTCTGTGAGTGATCGTTTCGGAGTGCAGGTCACATCCATTGGAGGGTACGCATTTGGGAACACGGTACGGCTGTGAACGGTTCGACTACGAACGATGACAGAGTACGTGCTGCGCGCAGAAACACTAGCAATGGTTGTAGATGAAGACTTTGGATGAGGAGTGACCGAGTCAATGGGGTGCGCTTAAAGTGAACATCAGAACGTCGCGATCAACCAATGGTAGGGTCGGCTTACGGAGGGGAAGCAGTGAATGAAGCCCAATCTGCGAGTCTGGCGTGATTCGACCAGATGAGGAACGCAAAAGCCGGCTAACTGCTGCCTCTGAACCATCATCATGGCATGGATTGAAGTGTTCTTGAAGAGGGGGGGATTCGGTGTGAGGATTCACTGGTGACCGCTTCTTGGACTTCCTGCTGCCGAATGAGAAGAATTTTTTGAATAAACCCATCGTAGACGAATAGTCGTATCTAGTCGTAAATCCCAGAAGTAGGGGCTGGACGTTAATGAGCGTAACTTGTTCGAAGCAGAGAGATGAACTAGAGCCAAACAAAGAACCAAACAACGCGTCGGAAGAAGTCACGTGCATTTATTCTCCGACCGAGTTCACACACACATGTCTCTCTCTGTAGAAGTTGTGGGCAGCAATGTGCGCGATTTCTGCATGTTGGAGCGCAACTTTTTGTCGCACTTCAAGCTGGTCTTATTGTTGATGCTTTTGTCCTCCTCTGCTTTACTCGGAACACGCCTCTCCGGCCCTTCTAGCAGCGAAAAAGAAACCCTTGGCAAAGCCGGCCTGCCCGTAGGCATCATACAGGTCCTCGCTGCACTTGCCACGATCGTTGCAGCTGTCTGGGAGTATCACAGCGGAGTGAAAGACTTGCTGAGAGTGAGAGCATTCCTTGTGGCGACAAGGTGAAAAACACCCCGTGCCGAATGTTACGGCTTTAGCTTCATGGGTTTTCGCAGGGCACATTTCTTGATTATGGCGGTGGTAATGGCGATGATTGTGGGGACGTCGGTGCTGTATATCGTGCGCAGCGCATGACACTGCGTCGACACTGCGCTGTAACTATGTAGTAGTCCGAGGGTCACGTGCGGTGGATCAATGAAGTCCGATCACACGAGAAAATACTCAAACTCATCCCCTCACCATCATCCCATTCACCATGAAAATCAGTAAAAAGATAGAGCAGTCCACAAAACAGGGAAAGATTTGGTGGTCTTTCGAGTACTTTCCCCCGAGAACAGCTCAGGTCTCAAACAGCTTCCCATCTTCCCATCCTCCTTGTTTCCTCACGTTTTGCTTCTAGGGTCTACAAAACCTGCTCGATCGTATAGAGCGCATGCGTGCCTTGGGTCCAGAATTTATTGATATTACTTGGCAAGTCCTATTTCCTATCCGTCTTCGGTCATTACTGACCTCCTCGCAGGAACGCAGGCGGTCGGACATCTGATCTCACATCGGAAATGGTAAAGACATGTCAAGGCCTGCTTGGCATCGAGACTTGCATGCACTTGACATGCACCAACATGCCGCGCGAGAAGGTTGACATTGCTCTCCAAGTAAGCAAACCAACAATCGCTGTTTCTCCCTCCGAAATTCAGAACTGCTATAGGATGCAAAGCAGCATGGGTGTCGTAACGTGCTCGCCCTCCGAGGAGACCCCCCTGCAGGCAAGGATGAGTGGGAAGCTGTCGAAGGTGGTTTCGTTCATGGAATCGACCTCGTCAGACACATCCACAAGGAATACGACGACTACTTTGACATAGCAGTCCCTGGCTTCCCCCAGAACCAACTTCTTCCGCCAGAAGAGCGCGAGCTTGAGATGAAATACCTGAAGGAGAAGATCGACGAGGGTGTCGATTTCATCTTCACTCAGATGTTCTACGATGTGGATATCTTTATTGACTGGGCCAAAGCTGTTCGAGCAGCGGGAATTACTATTCCCATCGTTCCTGGCATCGCCCCAATCCAAACCTGGAACGGATTCTTAAAAGCGACAAATCTTGCAAAGACCAACATCCCTCAGTTCTTCATGGATGCCTTAGAGCCGTATAAGAACAATGATGAGAAAGTCAGAGAGATTGGCACAAAACTGGTGGCAGATATGTGCCGCAAGATCCTTGATGCAGATCTCGGTATCAAAGGCCTTCACTTCTACACCATGAATCTGGAGAAGGGCACTAAAATGCTACTTGAAGAACTCAACCTGGTCCCACGAATTGAAACCATCAAGCCTTTGCCATGGAGACAGGTACATCGTTGATCCACATCGCATTAATTCTAACCTGAAGCATTCCAGTCTCTCACACCAAATCGTCGACAAGAAAACATCCGTCCAATATTTTGGGCAAACCGGACCAAATCTTATTTGTCACGTACTGAGAACTGGGACGAGTTTCCTAACGGTCGTTTTGGTGACTCTCGGAGCCCTGCATACGGTGAGCTGGATGGCTATGGTATCTCGCTGAAACAAACGGTGCGTCCGCTACAATGTCACATCCTGATTTCACCTGAGTGCGCTTTGATCGACACAGAAGGAGGAAGCATTGAAGCTTTGGGGCGAACCTAGATCTTTCTCTGATGTTGCTGTACTCTTCGCTCGGTTCTGCGAGAAGCAGCTTTCGGCACTTCCCTGGTCGGATCAGCCGGTCTCATCAGAGACCTCTGTCATCGCATCAGATCTAGCAAAGATGAACAGCTTCGGCTTTTTGACTATCAACTCCCAACCAGCTGTCAATGGTGCGAGGAGCGATGATCCAAAGTTTGGCTGGGGTCCAAGCAATGGATATGTCTACCAAAAGGTTGGCAGACTGTTCCCTTTATGTGGGACAAAAGTGTAATGTCGATTTTAGGCGTACCTGGAATTTTTCGTCAACGGTGACTTGTTGGAATTGCTCATATCCGAAATCGAGCTCGACCCCAACATGACGTACTACGTCATTAACAAGCAAGGCGATCTACGGACAAACACTCATTCAGATGGCCCGAATGCTGTGACCTGGGGCGTTTTCCCGAACAAGGAGATCATTCAACCTACCATCGTCGAAGCTATTAGTTTCATGGCATGGAAGGCAGGTGTCGAATTTGTGGTTTCGTGGATACAATCCGAACTCATTGGCGCGATCTCAGGACGAAGCCTACGAGCTTGGTTGTGAATGGGCTTACGTATATGATGCTGGTTCACCATCACGCAAGCTCATCATGGACTTCATGAACGATTCTTACCTCGTAAACGTGGTTCATAACGATTTCAAAGACCCAGACGCTATATTCGTTCCGTTCTTTAAAGCTGGCGAACAATACGCAGCATCGCACCCACAGCATAATCACGTGGTAAAGGCGAATGGTTATGTGAACTAAGGTGCTTGCTTCTGTGTCTATTTGCTCTCGGAACTCCTTGCTTCTCTTCGCATTTGGCAAACCTTTTTATTCCCAATGATCCAACTCACAGCACTCATTCATTATAATACGGGTTCAACCCCCGTATATTATCACGCCGCATATCTTATGATATCCCCTTATATGCTCTTCATGCATCAACTGCTACCTTGTATCATTGATTCAACTCCGCATCAACTGCATACACTCTTGTACGTTTTCCATTATACTTTTTAAAGGACGACAGGGTTGTGTACCTTACGAGCTCTATGAGCAACTAATAGTAGAACCTTGGTTTTCTTCCTGGCCTGATTTGTCCACGCTGAGCAGAAAAATTCCCGAATAGTAATGACGAGATCCACACACTAACTGTTACAAAACTCTACAGCAGGTCAGAGAAGAAAAAGTCGGTGTTCGAGGGAGGAGGACCAGCCACCAGTCCACTGGGTATATCGACTTTTTCGCCAGTAAGGTCTGCCAAGGTGCATTGAGTCGAGTATCAACAAGGAAAGGCTGAATGCATACCGAGAAGCTTGATTTTCAGGCCAATCTCTGTAAGCGCTTTGATATATCCAGCAGTCTCATCAGAAGTAACGTGTCCACTATCCCGTCGGAGCATGTTCAGACCATCTGTCCAATCCGCCCATGCTGACTGATCAGTGGCAATCTGATCCGCCAACGACCCTTCGCTTGCATTCAACAGCGAAAATGAAAACGGCGACGGGGTCTGGGAGGCAGGCAGATCGACGTGGTTGTGCACGGCTGTGGAAGGTGGAATACATGTATCGGTTGCAATCTGGCTGATCGCAGCAATCTCGATGCGATCTGGTAGGTCCTCCAATCCGCTTCGAACTTCGAACTTGGTGGGGCTGTCCACATAATGCAAGTACTTGCAGCCATTATCCTACGAGCCTCAGTCAACAAGGGGTAAGTAACAATGAATGGGGTCCTACCAGACGCATGAATCTCCATGGAGCGTTAGGCCGCTTGAGGGTCCCTGTGTGTGCCGGCGGAACACCATTAATGAACCAGGCACCATGGAATAGACACTGCAATCGTTGTTGGCGAACAAACTCTGCAGATTCTCTCATGAGCTTTTCCTTGAGATTCCTGCTTAATTTGAGCACCGCGGAATTCCGAGTTCGCAGGATGATGTGCGCACCGAACCGGAACCTTGCTCAGTATATCATCCTCAGCTTCTAGCTCTTGCATCTGACGATCACGGACCGCACGATATTCGCATTCCAAGAAGTCCTGTTCGAGCGTATGCCACGGTTTCGCATTCTCTCGTTGTAACGCTACCTTGACCCTTTTAGATGACGAGAGGTGAGCAATAGAGTACCAAATGGAGGGACAGCGGACCTACTGGCTTCGAGTTAGCGCAGCAATCCGACCAAAATCATCACTAGCAGATCCACTTTCGCTCCACATTCGCAAAAAGAAATGCATCGCCAGGGTGTGAACCTTATAGAAATTGAGGAAGAACGGCTGGAAGGTTGTCGGAGTGGAAACTAGGGAATCTTGTCGGATTTCTGAATTAATGGAGCAAGATAAATTTACATACAAGCTGGCGCAAAGATGGCCCAGTGTTCGGAGAGAAGCTCCACAATCTCGTTCGATGCCCTGGCTATCGGGCAGCGGCGTTCCGGGGGTCGGCTTAGTTGTTCCAGAACGACCTGTTGCTAGGCATGAGTGAAATGCTTCAATAGTTTAATCATGCGCAATACCTTCGAAAAGATTTCTGGGTCGTTCTGCACAAAGTTGAACAGACAATCAAGACCCAGAAGGCCGACCTCCTGAAACTCTTCGATAATATTCTCACTTTTGAATCCAATTTTTTTCCACTTGATTACTTGACCGTCTGGATCGACTTCCTCGTCAAGTTTGCTACTTTCCCAGATGTGCTGAAGTAGAGATTCGTGCACAGGTTCTGCCGCGGACTCTACCAATGTTGTCTTCTTCCGATAGGTTACGCGGATCATGTTTGCTTGAAAATCCAGAATACAGGATGCCAAATCTTCAGTGGCATGGGATGACATGAGGCGCTGTGTGTAACTTTCAGTTTACCCGATGAATAATTGTACGGATTTGACCTACGATAACAGCCTTTCGGACGTTCAGCTGTTCGAGTTCAGAAATAAATTCATCCCATCTGGCATCATTCACATGAGACAACAGTGAGTTTATCAACATCAAACTAGAAGAATAGTGAGCTGGTAGTTATATAGCGAGATCCAGGATGATACATGCCTGTTCAGTGCCATGGCGGTGTCGGCACTTCCTAAACGATTTATGACAGTCTCCAAAGATCCCTTCCCCCTCTGCATCTGCTCAAACACGCACTGGAATCCGAATCTATAGACTGAATCTGGTGGAAGCTGAGGTGGGCTCCTACTCGAACTAGCCATGACAGGACCCGGGGCGTTCATAGGGTCAGCTTCAACAAGCTTCTTCAAAATTGCTGTTGCAGGCCGACAAACATTGATTAGAGAATGGGGCGACGCCAGTATCTGCACTATTTTGAAGATGAACTCTTCATTAAGCGCGGACCAACCATATTCCAGGTCCATCAAATTTTGTACTGCTGCAAGTGCATACTTGTTGGAGGATTGCCTGAGGACGAGTAATGATGAATAGACTAGGGGAGACGTACTGCGAGAGTATTCCCATGTTCTGTGTAAATTACCTGGACGAGGGCTTGGAGGCCATCACGATTGAGAAATTCTTGAGCAAACTTTTCTTCCTACAGGCCCCGTGAGTTGGGTTGATGGATGAAGGGGATGATGACACACTTTGATAAATTTCTGCAACGAGAACAGTGACAATTTGAGAGACTTTTCGTCTCGAAAAGTGAGTTTGTGGACGATCTCTGCAGCCTCTATATGGGAAGCATTGACCAGCCTAGAATTTACGGAGTTAGCGGCGAAGCGAACGAGGTGAGGTAGGAGAGAGACCTCAAATGGGCTTTGTTCTTGATCTTCCTTCTGAGGTTGTCATTTGTCACCAGTTCATCGGTGTCACGATCCCTCAATGCAAAATGAGTCGCGGGGTCGGTGACCTTGAGGTTGACGCAAAGTTGACGGACGACGTCCTCGACGGAGAGGGTAGGGTCGATGCGAGCGCGGACGGTTACACCCTCTTTGGTTGTAACATTATTAGTTGGAACGAGCCCTCCGGACGGCTTTGGCAGTGACCCATTAGTAGTGGAGGGCGCGAGCGTGCGTGAGGCAACTGAATTGTTGCTGGAAGACATGGGAATACGTGTGTGGGAGGAAAAGTGCACTGATATTGTGATTGGGAGGCAATACAGGGCGAATGTAAGCTCTGAAAAGGTGGTAATTAGGAATTGAAGTGGGACGACGACGATTGATATCAGTAAACATGAAAATCGTCTTTGGCAAGGTGTATAAACCCTGCAGATCCGACTGACGTGCAAATCCAAGAAACTCGTCATCTAACCGCAAAATGAATAGAAACTCACCGAGACAAGTTGAGATGGCAAACGAACGTTGTGAACGAGCGGACGCAGCGTTGGGAGCTACTCGACGGGATGAAAGCCCAGCCTCGGTGGCTGACCTGAGTTGGCTGACAACCATCATGTACTGTTACACAACTTTGTCTTGTTCTGTCCCACCATCGCTCCGCAATGAAGCCCAGGACATCGACCAGACACCCTCTGAGAGACATCCAGATCGCCTATTGTCCTCCTTGTGTTGTGTCCGACGCACGCCCATCTCTGCCTTTGTATCCCTTTGAGCCCCAACAAGGTCCATGGCATGCACGCGCACCAGTTTCCAACGGTTGCGCTCCTCCATGCTTTGCGTCGCAATCCCTGCACTCTTGCCCCGATGTCCAGGTTGAACCCACCCCCCGGCAAACCGTAAACTATCTCTGTAACGCTCACGACGACAAGCACTTCAATTCCAGCGCTTTTCTTTTCCCGACGTATCGTTCGTTGGACCTGGCAACCTGCCCTCCAACCTTAGATCTACGT